>CAUYUJ010021124.1:0-144243 GCA_963575745.1 Prorocentrum cordatum | reverse complement strand
CCGATGCCCTCGCCTCGACGACCATCACTTCCTTGGCCGAGTCACACGTGCAGACCATGAGTGAGGACAGACCTGGCACCCTTACGGCGGCCGACGCAGACAAGTCCCTGGGTACGAGAGACGACGACTCGCGTCTGGGTCTCCCGGACCCGCCCGACCACACTGTCAAGGACGAGAGCGGTGAAGACGTGATCCCTCCTACGGAGAAAGTGGAGTCACCCGACTTTGGAGAACCCCGCGAGTCTCCTCCTCCTGTATCCTGCTCGGACTCTGCCACGGAGGTCGACGACAACGGCCCAGGCGACAAGGCGCCTCAGCAGAGCCCAACGGCAGACAGCTCGGAACCCAGCTCCGACCGTGACCCGATTGCTACCGGGGGTGGCCCGGTTAGCGCCGGCCAAAATGCCAGTGAAGCCAGGGGATCTGATTATGATGACAACGCCCGCGACAGGGGTGACGCGCGGAGCCGTCGTCCCCCACTACGCAACCCACAGGCCCCTGGACACAGACCTACCTACCCTCGTTCAACGGAGCGCCACACGCTCAACCTGTTGACCGACTCACACGGGGGCCCCATGTACAAGGTCTGGCTTGGCACAGTGGGCTTGGAGCGTCGAGATGAGCCACCCGCCAAACGCCTCGCCAGGTACCAGTCGGAGTTGGGCGCAGTATTCTGCGCGCTGTGGACTGCCTACACGCAGCGCATTTTGCTCCCTGGATCCAGGGGGCCCAAATCAGACCCGAGGCTGCAAACGGAAGCGACCATCAACAAGTTTTTGGACGACTGGAAGGGCTGCGGGCACAACGCCTACTTGATGGACACGAGGTACAACTACCGCATTGATTGGGCCAAGCTGCGGGCCGAGTACCTGCGTCACACCCGATCCGACGGCAAGGGCAAAGGCAACCTCCAGCAGAGCAGCTGGCGAGACCGCGCGGCAAGCTCCTGGGGCACCTGGGGCACCTGGCAGAGCGACTGGAGTGACGCCTGGCACGACGACCGTTGGCAGACGGGAGGCAAGCGTGGTGGAGGCAGACCTGACGAGCGAGGCGAAAAGAGGCACCGATGGGGATAATGAGCTCCCTTTCCCATCCATCCAGCACCTAGACAGCCAGAAATGTCAATCTTACTACACACTATGTGCGGCCTTCAGCTGCCTTCCGTTCTCTCTCAACCGTGTGGCAGCCTCGCTGCCTCCCTCCCTGGTTCACACACTTCCTGCCTTTGGACCCAAGTGTGTCGACCAGCAATACCATCTGCTTCGCTGCGCGGGGGAGCGTAGCGCGCAGACCCTAGTTGGCCCCTGGCCACGCTGTAGTGGTGCTCACCAGTGGCCCGAACGGTCCTGTGCTCGGCTAAGCTGCTTCAGGACCGACCGAGGCCCACTCCCGAGACGTGCTTTAAACCCTGGGTCTCTCAATCAGACAACGGCCTTCAGCCGCCCCTTGGACTACAGACCCAGCTTGCGGCATCTTGCCGCCCCTCCTGGCACGCGCACTTCCTGCCTTTGGATCCAAGTGTGTGTGCCAGCAATGCCGTCCACATTGCAATCTCGGGATGCGTGTGGCCATAGTGGCCCCTGACCCCACTGTAGCTGTTTTCACCTGCCAGGCCCTGCCTGGCGCGCAGCTCTGTGGCTGACGACCCGGTGGTTTTCGCCCCGTCCCCAGTTCTGCGCCTCTACTCCCTGGGCTCTTCAAGTTACTACGGCCTTCAGCCGTGATCTCTACCTCTCCTGGGAGCGACGCGGGACTCGGAGGTCAGGCTGCCATCGTCGTGGGTCGCCCCGCCATGCTGGCGGAATGCCCACCTGGTCCCTTTGCGCCCTACACCGACTGGGCCGATGACGTGACCCCGATCAGCGCCGCCTTCCACCGCTGCGTTGCGTTACCACCCTGTGGACTGCGCTGCACGGTCTCGGCGTATGACGGGCACTCGGTCCTTCTTCGTTGCTCCCACGCGCATTTAGTTGTGCGATCCTCCCTGGGACTCTGTGACCGTGAAGGACTTGCTGTCTTGGGTATACGACAGTTGCTGTCCTTCGAGCGCTTTCCTCGACCTGGCGGCGTGGGTCGCTTGGCGCTGCTGTCACTTAGTCGCCTGGTGCACGCTTCCCTCCGATTGGCCGTGTGTCCCTACGGTGGGTACCCGTGTACTCCTGCACTGCGGCATACCAGACCGCTGGTCTGCTGCCTGCAGGCGCATCTTCAGCAGTACGGCGTTTGCCTTTGCCTGTTCGGCCTCAGGCACACCCGATCTGCCGCGGATGCGTTTTTTGAAGCTGCGACGGTTCGCTGGCGCTGTCAGAATCCCCCTCCTTGCTGGACGACGTCAGCCAGTTTCGGTCTGCTCATACCCGTCAGATTCCCTTGACTGACTTTCTCGCACGGAGTTTGGTTCCCACCACTACGCGGTTGTCGCCTGGCACGACCACGGCTGGGACCGTACGGCGCGCCATTTTGGCCGCGCCCGGGCGGTGTGGTGGTGACTGTACTTTTTTTTTTGTCTCTTTGTTTTCTTTTTTTTTTTTTTTTTTCTTTTTTTTTTTTTTATTTTTTCGTTTTTTCTTTTTTTTTTTTCTTTCTTTTTTCTTTTTTTATTTTTTTTCTTTTTGTTTTATTTTTTTCTTTTCTTTTTTTTTTTATTATTTTTTCTCTGTTTTGAGGTAAGTTTTTCTTCTCCCCAGACTCCTTGGGTTACAGCTTGCACGACCGCCTCGGGTGGCTGACCCTACAGACTCCCTGGGCTGCAGTTTGCACGACCGCCTGACCTCTCAGACGCCCTGGGTTGCTGCCCCCCCCCGCCGCCTGATCCGCGGCCCCTGCGCGCGCCCGGGAATTTAGTCGCGGCCGCAACCCGACCGTGACTGCTCGCCGCCAGCGCTTCCGCCTGCGGCTGTAAAAAAAATCCCCACCAGCCCATCCAGAAACGCTGCCCAGGGGAGTTGAGGTGATCAGGGAAGTCGGAGAGCATGCAGAATAACAAAGGGCGGGAGAAGCTGTCACGTACCCCAAGAGGGGGAGGATGGAGAAGGAATCCTCGTCGGAGGGGGAGGGGGAGGAAGAGGAGGAGGAGGAGGAGGAGGAGAATGAGGAGGAGGATGTGGAGTAGGGAGAGGACGAGGAGGACGAGAAGGAGGAGAAGGAACAGAGGGAGGAGAAGGAGGAGAAGGAGGAGAAGGAGGAGGAGGAAGAGGGGGATGAGAAATTGAAGAGGACGGCGAACCGAAGAGCCAGAAGCGTCTTAAATGCATTTCGGAGATCCTCTTGAGGCTTCTTGGGGGTCTCTTGGGAGCCTCTTGGAGGCCTCTTGGGCGCCTCTTGGGGCCGTCAGGGCGCCTCTTGGGGCGCTCTTGGGGCGTTCTTTGGGGCTGTAGGGGCGCTCTTGGGGCCATCTTGGAGGAGATCGATCAACGAAGGGGGGTCAGCCGCCAATACAGGACGACCCAGCGGCGACCCTACAGTACCATGCCGGACCAGACGACATCCCAACGATCTGTGAAACGACCTTTTCTCCAATGCGCCCCACGCGACCCCCGACCCGACGCCCCCGAGCCGATCGACCCGACTTCCGAGGACCCGACACAGCGCGCAACGATCACTGACCAACAGACCGACCGCTCCAGCACTGACCCAGAATGCCACAGGGCCCCGGCGCGCCCCGCCACTTTCCCAACCCTCCCCAACGCGCCCCACCATCTTGCCGCCCCCGCCGCCGCCAACGCTGGGCCGAGGACTCCAACGAGCCCCGCCGCCTCCCCAACCCTCCCCAACCCGCGCCCCGCCACTGCTCCAACCCCTGCGCACTCAACGCAGACAAACTCTACGAAAAGACAGAGTCCAAAACGCCCCCCCCGATCTCCCTCCTACGCCTCCCCCTCCGACACTTCCACCAGCCGATTTCCCATGCGCAGGAGGCTACCGAGGCGCTTATTGGAACTCCCAGGCCCTCTTCGCAACCGACCCCAACGCTCAGCAGGACAAGCAGCGACATGCATGGAACCTGTTACAAAAACACGTCTTCATTGGACTGGGCGAAACTCACAGCACACTGGGCCATGTGACGGCAGCCGCGCTACCACCACATGCTCGTGCCTTCTGGTCGCACCATCACACTCGACGGACTGCGGGCATTGGCCTCTTCCTGACGGATTACTTCCTCCGCTCGTTCAGCCCGGCACGGGACGAGGACTGGGCTGAAATTTCTCGAGGCCGCCTGGCGACCTTATCGTTGCGGGGACCCAACGGCGCGCTGGACATCGTCGCGGCGCACTTCCCCGCCGGCCACGACGAAGCAGAGGCTCGACGACAGCGCATCCAGGACCTCGCGAACCAGATCGCCGACGCGGACTCGACGCTCACACTCCTCGTGGGAGATTGGAACTTCGTGGCGGAGGCGGAGGACCGCTGGTGCAAGCAATCGGGACAATGGACTGGCGCCGCTGACCACAGAGCGGCGGGAGATTGGGATAGCCACCTGGCATGCCGGCACGGCTTCCACGAGCTGCGCCAACCACTTCCTACATGCGAGTCCGGACGTGCCCTTTCACGCATCGACCGCGTCTACTCCAACCACCGTTGTTCCGACCAGCTGGACCGACATTACTCCGCAACCGCTCTCCCGCACACGCCCCTCTCGCAACATAGACCCGTATCATGTTCCCGTCTGGTCAAGCAGCAAGCCCACGGAACAGTAGGCCACTTCCCCACTGGGCCCCTCCGCCATCCCGATTGGCGCCGCCGCCTGGCCCTTGCATACACGGAGACATTGCGGGATGACCGCGACCGACAGAACCCCCTCCGCAGGCTTAGGACATTGAAGCAGTGCATGACACGAGTAGCTACGAAGATGCACCAAGAAGGACTCGACGCCCACTCCGACGACCCGCGCGATCACCTAGGCTGGACAGTGGCATACATACGAGCAGCGGAACGTATAGCCGTACCAGCGATGCAGCGGTGCTTGAATGCTGACCCCCACCTCGTTACGATATCCCCTGGCGCCGACCCGAAAGCTCGTCTCTCGCCGCGGCTACAAGCAGTCCGACAGCATGCGATGGACCTTGCCCACAACGCCGTCGCGACAGACCTTCTAGCCTTACAACGACAGGAGGCCGATATCAACTCCGGGGATTACCAGCAGCAGAAATCCCACATCCTCACGAAGCTCCGCCGCCTGCAGCCAGGATGCAACACCGCCATCGGCGCAATCCAAACTCCAGACGGCAATCTAGCACACACGCCCCACGACATCGCGCAGGAGCTTGGGAAACATTGGAGCCGAATCTTCACGCGACAACCGGTCAACCCTCACATTTTAGAGCGCTGGATTGCGTCCCTCCCGGCCTTCCTGTCGACCCCCGCCCCGGCACCGACGGGAGCCGACGCCCAGACCCGGTCTGCCACTGCAAACCTGCAACCCACCGACCCACGACGACGACCACGCCCCGGCCGCCCACGTCGCCACCACGCTCGCCCACCCCTTGACATATCTCCAGACAAGTGGGCATTAAGAGGGGAAGACGTGGAGTCCGCGATAAAACACTCGGGCAACAGCATGCCAGGCCCCGACGGGATCCCGTACGTCGCTTGGCGGCGAAGCGGCCAGCTCGCCATCAGAGCCCTTTGGGAAGCCGCCGACGCTCTCCAGAGCACCTCGGGGGAGACATGCCTCCACGAGCTGAGCGATGACGACCCCGCTGGCCATGACTTCAATTTGGGGACCCTCGTCTGTTTGGGGAAGAAGAAGCTGATGTGTGACACAACCCACGGTGACGTTTGCACGGCTGACAGCACGCGCCCGTTATCCATCGCGAATACAGACAATAGGATCATCTCGAACGCTGCACGGAGGCGCTGGGAATTTATTATCAATGCATGGGTCGGCCCTTCGCAACAAGGCTTCTTACGGCACCGATCTCTATTGAACAACGTTCTCGACGTCGATTTTGCCAGCATGGCCACCGCGCTCCAAAGAGAGTCTGGCGCCATCATCCTCTTCGACTTTGCGTCCGCGTTCCCGTCGCTCTCGCAGGAATACCTGCACGACACGCTGCGTCATCTGGATATACCGGCGTCGGCCCGGAGCTTTGTGAAGCACTTGTACGACAATAGCAGGTGCCACATTTTGAGTCAAGGAGAAACACTGCCAGGATTTCCCTTGACAGTAGGCGTCCGGCAGGGATGTCCCTTGTCCCCTTCTACTGTACGCCATCTGCGCGGAGCTGTTGTTGGGCAAGATTCAAGCGATTTGCCCAGGCATCCTGGTTCGTGCGTATGCGGATGACACCGCCGTTGTTTCGACAAACCTCTGGGAGGACGCGCCCCGACTGGCGACCCTGTTCGACGAGTTCGCAGCAATATCTGGACTACGATTCAATTTGCAGAAGACGGTCGTTATACCACTATTCGCGTCCCCGCTACCGACGGTGCGGTCGCGCCTCGACGCGTCGATCCCGGGTTGGTCTACCACCCAACGGGCGCTTGCAGGGAAATACTTGAGCTTCTATGTGGGACCGGACAGCCGGGACTTGCTCTGGAAGGACCCAGAGGCGAAATTTCGGCAGCGTGCCTCGCTGTGGGCGAACCACCCGCTTGGACTGCACTGCTCAGCACTAGCTTACAACACGTTTGCGATATCGGTATTGGGCTTCGTGGCGCAACTCAGCGAGCCGACGGAGGGCGCCTTCAACGTGGAGTTACAATGTCTGCGACGGGCCGCACCTGGCCCAGGGAATTGGGGAACTCCAGGGGACCTTTGGTGGCTTCAGCATTCCTACCATTTCCCCAGCGCTTTCCGACGTCTTCGATTTGCCGCTCAAGCAGCACTATTACGAGTACGATTGTGGGACACGGCCGGCGGCGACCACCCCGCAGACCCGGGCACCCCTCTGGACTTCCACCTCCCCAGCGACCGCGCGCGCCCCCTACCCTTGCCGACCCGTCACCCCACGCCCCCAACAACGCCAATTTCAGCTGCACTTTCAACCGACGCACCCGGTTCCTCAGATCACTACTGGGGACTTCCGACCGCTTGCAAGAGCGAGCCATTTGGGATCGATGGTTTCAGCACTCCTACCACCTCCGATTGGACAACAACTTTTCGGACATGACGGCAACTTTGGGGACGCCCGACGAGTTGCACCGCTCCGCGGCACCGACCCGCCCCGCCCCCTACGCCGAGAAGGATTGGAGCCACATTCGCGCCCGTTTCCAAGCCACCGTGTCTGCTCGATTATTGCAGGCGCACGCGCCGCCGGCCGAGTTTCGCGTCAGGCACAAATGCAGACGCTGGGGCCTCAACCTACCCGACCACGCCCACATCACTACCTTATTTCCAGTCCGGCAGCGCACTGAGAACTGGCACGGCCGGGCAGGTCTTCATCATCTTCGACAGCTTCGCACGCTGGTGACCCCGAGGGTGCAATCGGCGGTTTTCAGCACAATGTGGAACCGTTGGACCACAGCTCGTCGTTTTCAAGGTGCTGGCACCTGCGTCCTGCGCAGAGTAACCCACACCCAGGACTCGATCGAGCACTACGCCAAATGCCTTGTGGTGAAACGACTTGCTGCACAGTTTCTTCACCTCGACCCGCGACAGTTCGTGAACCTCCATTCTTTCCCGCTGGTGAAACCGTTGGTCAATGCCAAGGAGACCCCCACGACGATCGCCCTGTTGGTTTATGCGACGTACAGGTGCACCAATTTCCAACGATATGCCCAAACGCCCTTACCGACAGCTCGTGAAGGCGTTCGGGGCCACGGCCCCTCCACCCGCGTCCTGGCCCGACGTTGGGTTCCGAACGCCACCCATCCACTACCCCCGGTGCCGTGATACCACCGGCGCCTCCAGTACCAACAACCGACCCGCACCAGTCCCACAGCAACCGACCCACGCAACAAATTCGAACCGGCACCCCCCATCCCACCGCAGCCGACCCACGTCCACCCTACGCCGACTCACAGCAACCGACCCACCGCAGCCCCACGGCAACGGACCCACGCAACATACCCGTGCCACTGCCGTCCCGCAGCCAACCCAACACAACAGACCCGCAGCAGGACACACCCCGATTCTTGACCCAGCTCCGACCCCAGTGCCCTCCCCAGTTCCGACTCCGATATCGGCGCCCGACGGCGCCCGACGGCCGCCCGACGGCGCCCGACGGCTCCCGACGCCACTCCGACGACGCCGCCGCCGTTACGGCAGGTGCCCGGCTGGCGCCCGACGGCCGCCCGACGGCGCCCGACGCCATTCCCCCGACGCCGCCGCCGTTACGACAGGTGCCCGACTGGCGCCCGACGACCGCCCGACGGCGCCCGACGCCGATCCGACGCCGCCGCCGCCGTTACGACAGGTGCCCGGATGGCGCCCGTCGGCCGCCCGACGGCGCCCGACGCCGTTCCGACGATGCCGCAGCCGTTGCGACAGGTATCCGACTGGCGCCCGACGACCGCCCGACGGCGCCCGACGCCGTTCCGACGACGCCGCCGCCGTTACGACAGGTGCCCGGCTGACGCCCGAGGGCCGCCCGACGGCGCCCGACGCTTTTTCTTTATAGCTTTTTTCTTCGTTTTTCTTTTTATTTGTTTTATTTTTTTTTGTTTTCTTTCGTCCGACCATTGCCCGTAGCCGTTACGACACGGTATCCGACGGCGCCCGAACGACCGCCCGACGGTCGCCCGACGACGTTCCGGACGACGCCGCCGCAGTTACGACAGGTGCCGGCTGGGGCCCGAGGCCGCACGACGGCGCGGCGCCCGACGCATCGTCCGAGCGAGGCACCCGCCGTGACGACTGGTGCCCGGCTGGCGCCCGACGACCGCCCGACGGCGCCCGACGCCGTTCCGACGACGCCGCCGCAGTTACGACAGGTGCCCGGCTGGCGCCCGAGGGCCACTCGACGGCGCCCGACGGCGCTCGACGCTCGTCCGACGACGCCGCCGCCGTTGCGACAGATGCCCGGCTGGCGCCCGACGGCAGCCCGACGGCGCCCGACGGCGTCCGACGCCGTGCTGACAACGCCGCCGCCGTTACGACAGGTGTCCGGCTGGCGCCCGACGGCGCCCGACGCCGTTCCGACGACGCCACCGCCGTTGCGACAGGTACCCGGCTGGCGCCCGACGACAGCCCGACGGCGCCCGACGGCGCCCGACGCCGTTCTGACAACAGGTGCCCGGCTGGCACCCGACGGCAGCCCGACGGCGCCCGACGGCATCCGACGCTGCTCCGACGCCGCTCCGACGACGCGGCCACCGCCGTTATGACAGGTGCCCATGGCCTTGCCGACGCAGGTGGCCATGGCAAACCTCGACCCACAATCGACCCACATGGCACTACTTCCTGCACCAATGGTACACTCCAGATGGGGCGGAAATTCGGGCAGTTGTTCACGACCGTAACCCCCATTAGCCGTCACTCGCGGCCAACCGAAAACAATGGACTCGCAGCAGAAGGCCAACAACGGACCCACGCATGCGCCCGCCCCCCAGGCCACGACGGCACCCAAGGCCTCAGCGACCCTCAACTTGCCTTCCTATGAAGGGGAGAACGTGAGGAATCAACCGACACCAACCCCGGCGCCAACGGCGCCAGCTACTGGCCCCGACTCCAGCGCCCGCCCCAATTACGACTCCGACTTCGACGCGGGGCAGTTAACGCGACAAAGGGCGGACAAATCCTGCCCCCCCCTCACCACATCAAGCACCGACCCCGTCCCCGGGAGGTCTGGACCAAACGGCTACCAGCTCCCGTTCCCACCAGCATATCGACTCCCGCATCGACCAGCTCACCGACCCCGTCCCCGGGAGGTCTGGACCAAGCGGTTCCCGACTCCCGCTCCGAGCAGCACATCGACTCACACATCGACCAGCTCACCGACCCCGTCCCTGGGTGGCTGGATCAAGCGGTTCCCGACTCCCGCTCCGAGCAGCACATCGACTCCCGCATCGACCAGCTCACCGACCCCGTCCCCAGGAGGTCTGGACCAAGCGGTTCCCGACCCCCGCTCCGAGCAGCACATCGACCCCCGCATCGACCAGCTCACCGACCCCGTCCCCGGGAGGTGTTAAGGCCCAGTCAAGCGACCACCCCTCCCTCTTTAAGTTTCGTTCAGTGCGTCGCCCGAGCGTCGCCCGTGCGCCGGCCCTGGTTTGCGTCTCTGTCCCGAATCCCGGCCCCCCAGAGTGCGCAGGCGACATATGGCACGACTTCGGAATTTCTCTGGCGATATATAGGTTTCCGACGCCGGTGCACCAGCAGCCATTTTGGCGGTCGCGGCGCACTCTAGTTCGACGGTCCACCAACGCGTTCTGTTTCCAATTCGGCGCAAGAGGATTTGCTGGTGCGCATTTTCGGGGGCTCCAGCCGTTGCTGAGGACGAAGACCACGGTGGGGGTGACGTCGCGTCGCGTGACGCGGCGCAACTTCGCCCCGTCGCATCGCGCCCCGCACCCCCATGTCGTTTCGCGCCAATCCTCCTGTCCCCCCCCTCTTCCTTCCTCTTCCCATCGTCCAACGCGCTGCGCGTTTTGTCCCGTTTGCGAAATTTGTATCCAGTTCTTTTGTGTCAGGCTGCCGTCCTGTCCCCCTCCCTACTCCCCCCCCGTTGTCCTTCCACGCTCCTGGAATTTCCTTCTCGCCCTCCTCGCTCCCGCCGCCCCCCTTCGATTGCCTTCCATCGCTCCCGCCGCCGATGCGCCGCCCCCGCGCGCCCCCCCCTCGCCCGTCCGTTCCCTTTTCCGCCCGCCTGTCCCTCGCCTCACTTCTGTCATCTTTTCCCCCCCAATGCATCGGCGGGCGAGACGTCGCCAAATTGCTGCAGCGACCAACCGATGTTCAAATTCTGACGGGGCGTGCGCTTGAAATGGATTAGTCCGTACGCGCTGCATCCCCATGTCGTGCATTGGTCTCCTCGCGTTCGTAGTTCTCACGTGCGTGTCTCGCTATTTCTACGGTTGCCGCGCGTGTCCCTTGATTGTTTCGCCAGCCGGCCGTGCAGTTCACGCGCCGTCAGAAGTCTACGGCGCCCTTCGAACGATTCGCGCGCGACCTGCGCGCGCCGCGCGAACGACCCGAGCGACGCTCGCGCGACCCACGCGCGACGCACGCGCGACGCGCGCGCGACGCACCCCGACCCGCGCGCGACGCACCCCTGCCAGCGCGCGACGCACGAGCGACCCGCGCGACGCACGCGCCACGCGCGCGAAGCAAGCGCGACGCACGCGAGACGCACGCGCGACGCACGCGCGACGCATGCGCGACGCAGTCGCGACTTTGCCCGCCCCTAGCATTTCTCCGAACAGCAATGCGCAACGGCCGTCGGCCCGCCGTGCTTGCGCTGTTCACAAGTGGCGGCGGCTGCGTCCTCCATTGCGCCAGGAAGGGCGGTGCTTGCCCTTGTTCCTTCCCTTTTCCTTCCTCGTCGCCCCTCCTCTTTCGTCATTCCTCCTCCTTCGTCCTCCTTCCTGCCTCGTTTCCCTCTCTCCTCCCCTTCTCCTCCTCCTTTCTACTGGCCTCCCTCTGTCTGTCCCTCCCCCCTCCTCCCTCGTCTTTCTTTTTTTCCCTTGCCGCCCCGCGTCCCTGTTCATTTTCTGCGCCCCCTTCGGCCCCCCTTCCACGGCCGCGGCGCGTCGCCGCGAGCGGCGCCCCCGCCTTCCGCGAACGGCCCCGCCGCTGGCGGTGGAAGAGGACAACGACGAGGAGAAAAGGAGAAGGGGGCAGGGGCGCGAGGCGGGCGCGGCGGCAAGGGCGGCCCGGCAGGGAAACGGGGGGGAGAGGGGGGAGGGCGGAGTGGGCGGGTGCTTCTGTAATGGTCATGTCGGTGATCATGGTCGTGGTCGCGTTCGTCGCCTTGGTCGCGCTGGCGGTGGTCGTGCCGCTGGTGGTGGGCGGGCTGGTGGTGGTCACGTCGGTGATCGTGCTGGTGTCGGTCGTTGTGGTGGTCGCGAGAAGTGCGGTGGTCGTGGTGGTGGTGATGGCGGTAAATGGTGTTGGTCGCAATCGTCGCGGTGGGTGTGGTTGCGGTCGCATCCGTTTGTGGTGATCGTAGCGGTGGTAGTTTTGGCGCTGGCGGCGGTCGCGGCGGCTGTGGCGGCGGCTGCGGGGACCTGCTGGCCTAGCGCCGGGGTGCGTTCAGCAGCATCGCTGCATTTGTAATGTTAGAGGGACTTGCTGATCTGCCGAGGTAGCCCAGCGGCCGCCTTCTTCTCGCCGAGAGGGCCGCAGCGCGGGCGACTTTCTTTTTCCCGAAGGCGACTGGCCTTTTCAGCGGCCGTGGAGCGGGCGACGCGCGTGCGATCCGCCCCGCGGGTGTCCGCCGCGCTGGCGACGCACTCACAAAATTGCCCCCTTGCGAGGGCGACGTGCACGTTCGAGAGGACGGCCGGCCTTTTCGGCGGCCGACGCACGGGCGGCGCACGGGCCTCGCATGCGCGACGCAACTCTTGTCGCGAAGGGGGGGGGGGGTCAGCACGCCGGTCGTCTTACTGGGCCTTAACACCGGGAGGTCTGGACCAAGCGGTTCCCGACTCCCGCTCCGAGCAGCACGTCGACTCACGCATCGACCAGCTCACCGCCCCCGTCCCTGGGAGGTCTGGACCAAGCGATTCCCGACTCCCGTCCCGAGCAGCACATCGACTCCCGCATCGACCAGCTCATCGACCCCCGAATCACAGGGTGTGATAGGGAGGAGCTTCTTGCATGGACAAGGAATACCACGCGCAGCAGTACCACGCGCAGCAGTACCGGTGTCACCAGCAGCGTCACTGTGACCACCGCAGCTGGGACCAGCGCCGCGCATAGCAACTGCGCTACTAGCAATCCCACTGTGGCCAGCACGGCCCGGAGTCGCAGCACCAGCACAACCAGCAGCACCCTTCACACCAGCATTAGTGGATCTAGCAGCAAAACCTCACCTTCGATCCCGTCGGCGACAGCCGCGCCCATTTCCTTGGCGGACATCGTGCTTAGATGCGTGCACCGCCTGGCTTTCTGGCTGCCACCACCCCTTCTGCAGTCGCACGCCCCCGCGCCCGCGCCTGCGCCAGCACCGACGCCATCGCCGACGCCAGCGCCACCGTCAGCGCCTACGCCTGACCCAACGCCAGCGTCTGCACCGGTACCGACGCCCGCATCGACGCCCCCATCGACACCAACATCAGTGTCGCCTCCTTGCCAGCGCCGACGGCAGCACCGACGCCAGCATCAACACCTGCGCCAACGCCAGCATGCTGAACTGTGATCCACGAATGTTCTGTTATTTCCGCACGCAGCACCCTCTATCCCACTTCGAGGAATAAACGGCTGTAAAGACGGAGCTAACAGATTTTGCTTTTTTTTTTTGCATTTTTTTCTTCATTTTTTTTTTGCTTTTTTTATCTTTTTCTTTTTATGAATTTTCAGTTTCTTTTGTTTTTTTTTTTGTTTTTTTTCATGCTTTACATCATTTAGCGCATCGCATGGGATTGATGCGCACCGCCTGCCCCAACACCGTCGCCAACGCTGGGACCAGTGCCAGCGCCTACGTAAGCACCGACGCCAACGCCGGCACCAACGCAACCGTCGACGCCTGCAACAGCGCCGATACCAGCACTACGGTTGCAGCAGCCACGCCAGCGCCTACACCTCACCAGCGCCAGCGCCGACACCAGCACCGACGTCAGCTCTGAGGCGAGCACGAACGCCAGCGCCTGCCCTGGCACCAACGCCAGCGCCTACGCCCGCACCAATGCCAGCACCGCCGCCAGCACGAACGCCGACGCGTGCGCCTGCGCCGACGTCCACACCGACACCAGCATCAACTTCGGCGCCTCGCCTAAATCTGCGCCGGCGCCAGCGCCGATGTGCCAACGCTGGCGCCTCCTTTGGCAACGACGTCAGCGCCTACAGCAGCTCCCACACCTGCACCAACGCCAGCTCAGCTCTAACACCGGCGTTCCCGCCAGCGCCGACACCAGCACCGTCGCCAGCATCAACGCCTGCGCCTACGCCGGCATCAACGCCAGTTCCGACACGCTAGCTTGTACGCCTGCGCCTAAGCCGGCACCAGCGCCATCGTCTACACCAGCGCCGTCGCCAGCTCTGCCGCTGGCGCCAACACTTGCACCTGCTACAGCACAATCGCGGATTCCATGAGCTGCACGACGAGTACCACGTGCAACACGACGAGGCCCACGAGCTGCGCGGCAGAGACCACGAGCAGCACTGGAATATATCGACAGGCTGGCACCCCCCAAATAGGGCGACACGCCGGCGTCCACCCTTGGGGTGCGAGAAAACTCGCGCACAGTTTCGACTCCGGCCGAGTCCAGGGCAGACGCCCTCCCACAATCCATCGGTCACTCGGCCAGGACAGCTACAGGCCTGCCAGCCTCAACTGACAGAGAGGATTCCGTGAGCTGCACGACGAGTGCCACGAGCAGCACGACGGAGACCACGCCCACGTCGACCGATACGAGCTACAGCACGACGGGCACCACGAGCTGCACGACAGATGCCATCCGCAGCACGACAGGTGCCAGGAGCAGCACGACGGATACCACGAGCTGCACGACGAGTACCACGCGCAGCACGACGGATCCACCTCCACCTATCGACCTCCCGCGTCCACAAACTCGGCACTTTCACCCCCAGGAGCTAGCACCCAACTCCAATTACACCTCCACCGGGTGACCTCCAACCTCCACCAGTTCCGCGCTCTGACCCCTCACATCCAGCATCCGACATCAACGTTCACACCATCGCCCCCACCTATCGGCTTTCAACCTCCACCAAACCAGCACAAACACCTGCAACGCCCAGCATCAAACATTCCACATACACATTCACCTATCGACCTCCGACGAACACCAACGCAGCATTCCGACCTACAGCATCAATTCTCCTGGCTTTGCATGGGCGGGTTCCCACGCCCCTCCCAGGCCAGCCCAAAGGTGACAGCTCCACTATGGACCACCCTCCCCCTCCACTCCGACGACAGCCCCTGCGCCAACGCCTCCGCTCCGACTACAGCCCCTGCACCAATCTCAACACTGGCACCTACGCCGACACCAATACCAAAGCCCACCCCAGCACCGACGCCACTTAACGACATTCGACGCTTGCTCTCCATCTCCGGCTTCACCTCCGCCCGCCCCATTCCACCATGCGGGCCGTGCATGCGCACCTCCATCTCAGCTCCGACTCCTGCCCCGACGCCTGCGCCGCTTCCAACTCTACCTTCGCGCGCGGGCTTTATGTCCGGTTTGAGCCCTCAACGGCCGCCGACTCCAGCACGCCGCCGACTCCAGCTCACCAGCGACTGAATTCGATGCACGACCTGCGCGCAGGGAGTTGAGCTGCTGGGCCCGCGACGCACCGGTAACACTACCCGTGCCCGTCACTCTACAGCCTCCGCCCTGGCACGGGGACGGCTACCTGAAATACCTGACGTGGCTCCAACGGTCATCATGAGTCGCAGCGCCAAGATGGACGGGGAGGTCTTGACATTGGTGCCGCGGTGCGACACCATGGTGGCGGTGGGGTGAGCCACTCTTCCGCGCGCTCCCTCCTTGGCGAGGCCTCCTCCTGGTTTCTCCTTCCTCCTCTTGTGGAGTCCGATATCTGCTGCTCTGCGCAGGGGGGGCACGAATTGTCCGCTCCAGCCGGCGCCTGCGGCAGGCTGGGTTCTCACTTCGTTTCTTTGCGTGCTTGTCAACGCGCTGGGCGATCTAGGCGCTTGCACTGGGAACTGCATTGCACGCATCCTCAGCGGCGCGCTTCTTGGGGAACCGCGGGCGTCAGGCTTGCTTAGCGCTGTCGTGTGTAGGTGAAGGTTGCAGTGGCAGTGCGAATCCTTTCGCTGTGCTGGCTGAGGCGCGGTTGCACATGATGGCGCTGTGTTCCATGGAAAAAATGTTCTCTTCTGCGCCGCTGTGCGATGCCTCTTTTTGCGCTGCAGTGCTTTGTGACGCAACTCTTCACTACGCAACGCCACGCCATGCTATGCCACACTACGCTCTGCCGTGCTCTTCTACGCCCTGCTACGCCGTGCTCTACGATGCATCGCGCACCCTCGGGATTATTGCCCTGCTCGATAGCCGACTGCGCGAATAGAGAGGAGATCTGCGCCATGGCAAGGGATGGGAGGGACGGATAGGACGTCAGAGATGACGCGAGCGCGCCAAGCTCGCCCTCACCCCCCCCCTCCTACCGCCCCTCTTCCGCGCTCTCCCTCTTTGGGGCTGCTGGGCGCCTCGAGAGGTTCCCTGGGGACTTCCAGAGAACCCCAGGGGACCTCCAGCGACATCCGGGCGAGGGGCCGAATGGGGGTTCGCGGCATCGTTCGCGGGCATCGTCCGTGGGCCAGCGGGCCCCCCCGGCGCACCTCGGGCTGCGTCTGGCGCTGTCGGGGCTCCGCGGGAGGGGAGGCGGGGGATGTTTATGGGTGGTGGGATAAGGGTAGGGGTGGGTGGGGGGGGAAGTTAGGCTAGGCGCGCTCGCGCCATATCTGACATCCCATCCGTGGCTCTCGCCTTAGCGCCGCGCGAATTCGTTTCAAAAGCGCGCGAGAGTTTTTAATGGAGGGCGGGTGGTAATCAACATGTGGTTCTCGCCGTAGCGCCGCGCGCATATGTGTTAAAAGTGCACAACAGTTCCGGCGCGGTTAGGATTGCCAGGGCGCAACAGTCGCGTTGAGTCACTCGCGGGACCGTCTTGCGAGTGGTGCGTTCAAGTCCGTCCCAAGAGTGATCTTCTGGCACGATTCAGGGTCGGCGCAACGCAACGCTAAAGTTGGTTCGTGGCGCTAAAATCCAAGGATTGGTGTTTTGGTAGGGTTAAGGGGTCTCAGACAGACAGCTGTTTTCCAACGGGGTACTTCCAGCAGTAAATAGAAATTCTTGTAGGGACGTGAAGAGTGAACTTGGATAGGGGGTTGATTGCAGCATCGTTGGTGGACGCTTTATTGCAACATCGGTGATGCGCCTTGGATTTGCACTGGTCCTCCTCCTCACCCCCCCCCCCGTCCTCTCTCATCCTGCTCTTCCGGCCCTGCCGTGGCCAGGTAACTCTGTGCGCCCCCCCTCCGGTCGCGAGGCCGCAGAGCCGCAAATGCCCCCGAGCGTGCCGGAGATGGAGGAGGTCCCTGTGCCAGCGGAGGTGCAGGCCCAGACGCCCCCAGCCCAGGCTTGTGGCGTTGCGATTTTCCGTGGTGTCGGCATTCCTTCGCGATTTCGGCCTCCAGGGGTCCGTTTTTGGGCCCCCGGGGCCGTCAAGAAACGCGCTTGGGCGAAAAAGCCGAATGCTTTTGGGGCCGCGCGTTGCCGAATACGTTCCCGAAAACGACGCCTAAATAACGGTTGCTGCACTCGATGTCCAGCGTCTGTGGTGCAGTCCATCTATGTGGCACTTTCGATGTGCATTGTCTGAGGTCCATGGGATGCGAGCTACGTGATGCAATCCATGGAGTGGAACATGCGCGTATGTAAAGCATATTTATATACATACAGGATGATAGTATGTATGTTTGTGTGCATGCAGCATTTCTTTCTGTCTGTCTGTCTGTCTGTCTGTCTGTATGGATGGATGGATGGATGGATGGATGGATGGATGGATGGATGGATATATGTATGTATGTATGTATGTATGTATGCATGCATGCATGCATGTATGTATGTATGTATGTATGTATGTATGTATGTATGTATGTATGTATGTATGTATGCATGCATGCATGCATGCATGTATGTATGTATGTATGTATGTATGTGTATGTATGTATGTATGTATGTATGTATGTATGCATGTGTGTGTATGTATGTATGTATGTATGTATGTATGTATGCATGTATGCATGTATGCATGCATGCATGCATGCATGCATGCATGTATATACACAAGACTGCAGTGGCGCTTCGCGCCATGCTCCTTGGTCCTTGAAGTTTGGTACGCAGGCGGAATAGCATGAAGGTCAAACCGACAATTCAGCGATAACTCCTTGTTGCCTTTTCTGGCATCGCCGCTATGATAATGTTATTCGTCATCCTTCCTCCATGCTTCTTTTTTTCATTTTCGCCATACCCTGCGCATTCTCCCCATCCTCCTCAGCTCTTTTTTGCGGAGGCTCCTCCTGGGAGAGCCTCTGGGGGCCTCACAAAAGTTGTTTCAGGCTTTCTTAACGGCCTTCTGGAGGCCTCCTGGGCGTATTCTGGGGGCCTCTGGGGGCTTCCTCGGGCCACCCTGCCTCCAACCGCGGTCTCCCTGAACGACCGGGTCACGATTTGGAATGCTTCGGAGGGTGTCTTGGGGCCATCTTGGGCTGCCACGGGGCTCTCTGAGGGCCATCTTGGACCCGTGTTGTGCCGTTGGGGCTCTCTTGGACTGCCTGGAAGCCTTTTCGGATGGTTGCGGGGCGATTTGGGAGCCTCCCAGGCGGCTTCGGACGCCCAGAAGACCGCCGTGTTGGAGCGTCGGGAAACCGAAAAAAGAGACCCCCCTGATCGCCCTAGGTGTGCTGGGAAGGCTTGGCAAAACGCCCTGCGAGGCCCGGGGGGCCGCTTCGAGGCCCCTCCGGAAGGTCCCAAAGCCCCAGATCCCGGGAGTCCAGTTTTTTTTTGGGGGGGAGGTGAGGGCTTTTCCCCCGTCCGAGCTTGTAAAATATAAGAAGAGGAATATATATTTATATATATATACAAGACTGCATTGGCGCTGCGCGCCATGCACCTTGGTCCTTTGGCATTCGCACGCTAGCGGAGTGCGAGCGTGCGTACATGCGCACACACATGCGTCTATGAATGCATAGTACATATGTACATTATAGATGCGTTTGTATGGATATGTACATGTATATGCAAATGGTCAGTGTAACTATGTGTGCGGCCTGAGCAGTTGCGCATATCAACGCGCCACTAAAACGCGCGAGGGTCTCAGGCAAACGTGGTCAGACTACCATGGGACAGTGCGTCGCCGAGGTCAGTGTTGCGAGGACGTCCCGGGTGAAAATGGCCTGAACACCTCCGCTCATGGGAGGGCATATCCGAAGTCAGCCAGGCGAGGAAGTTTCAAGCGAGGAGTGGTCTGAACACCTCTGCTCAGGGCATCCCTGAACTTAGACTTGCGAGAAGTCGCACGCGAAAGTGGCCGAACCACCATGGTGCAAGGCACCTCCGAAGTGAGACGTGCGAGAGTGTCTCAGGCGACAGTGGCTGGAACACATCAACTGAGAGTGTCTCGGGCCCCAGAGGTGCGATGATGTCTCAAGCGAAAACGGCGGCACCGATGCGAAGCAAGGCGCTTCCGAGGTCGGAGTTGCGAGTATATCTTTGGCGAAGCGGATCAGACTACTTTCCGTTATCTCCTCTTCCTCCTTTCCCTTTTCCTTTCTTCCTCCTTCTTTTCCTCCCCTTCCCCCCCCTCCTCCTGCACCGGGGCACCTGCATCGCGCTGGGGCGCGCTCTGTAGCGGGGTTGCTGGGGAACGCCGCAGCGTTCAGCAGTATAACATGGCGAAGTAGTTGTCGGAGCAGCGTTCTTGACCAAAGAAAGCGGACAATTCAATCGCACATCATACTGTAGCCGGCGTCGGAAGGGAGTTCACCAAAGAACCACTTGCGCTTCCGTCGCTTCTTGGCTGCCGGCATGTACCTATCATCATCTTTATGCGGCGCATCGGTTTGGTGTTCCAAGCACAGGCCGCATGAAAGGTCTGATAACGACATAGGAGGCCATTGTGCTTTGGGGCAGAGAGCCGCGAGCATGGCGCCCACGTATTCACAACCTGCATTTGCTTTGTCGAATGTAGCCAAATCGAACTCATTGGCCACTTCTGCGGTGCTTGGCAACATGCGCACGAGAACTTCCCAATCTTGCCGCTGCCGCGCAACCAGTTGACCAGAAATGTGGCGCGCTGCGTCACTCAGGAATCGCAATGTTTTTTCCACGGCGATACCCATCGTAGCCCAACAATGGCAGAGTGGCCGACAAAGAGGTGTCCAGACGATGTGGTCTCCAATCGGCCCACTGCAATGACGCTACATGTTCAGCGAAACTCTTCAACTCTGAATGCCCTTCAAGGACTTCCAGTGCTTTCTGAACGCCCCCTGTCGGGCGCCTCGTGTCCCACAAAGTTTCGCCAATCGCGCACTTCCGTTTGACCTCTAACAGCGTTTTTTCGCACCGCAGCCTTAGTTCACACAGCTGGGGCATTTTTCGTCGCAGTCTGAAGCGGCTTTTTGCGCGAGATCAAATGAAGGTACAAAATCCACAAAATCCATTGCACTGTGTCCATGCCCTTGCGCAGCATACCATCCACAACTTCAAACAATTGACGACAGTCAGCACGATGGCGAATTCGGTATGTCACTGGCCCCTCAGGCCGTAAATGATCAACAACCGCATGCATAAGCACGCGTTGTACTGGCGGATGCAGGCCAGACTGCAGCGCGGACTGTGTTGCACGAGTTCCAGGGTCCATTTTGTTGATGCCAGCATCCTTTTGTTTTTGCAATTGAAGCTTCAATTTGTCCAAGCGCTTGATTGCAGCATCTTTGCTGGGGCGTTCACTGGTACAATACTCACGCAACTGATTTGCCCATTCTCGGGCATATGCGGGGCCATACATAGCTTCAGAGATGGGCAGCTCTGGACGCTTGTCAGCGTGAGAAGAGCCAACAAACACGCCAATAAGCACGATCCTTTTTCCGCACCAAATGACACATGAAAATTCGCCGGCCCAACGGGCCAGAGGCGTGGGAAGATTTCCGGCACCTATTCAAGACAATTTCTCGTTCGCGCGCGCTGGGCGGCTCTCGGGGTTCCTGGGCGACAATTACCCCGGGCAGGTCCCAGGGTTGCTTTCGTGCTAGATGCCGGAATTCTTGGGCGCGGCCCCGGGGAGCGCCCGTGAACGCCAGGAACGGCCCGTAGGCCGCCAGTGCCGCCCCAACATGGCCCAAGAGGTCTTGAAGAGGGCGCGTAAACGGTTCAAGAGGGCTTCGAAGTCAGTCCCAAGGGGCCCCACAACGGCACAGGAAGCACCCAAAACAGCTCAAACAGATAGCCGAAACAGAGCATTCACACGGACATTTCGAGCTTCGGCCTCAAGATGCCCCCCAAAGGGTCCAGGAGGGTTTCAAAATGCCAGAAAAAGCTCCAAGATGCCCTCAAGAGGTTTCACAGAGGCTCTCAAAGAGTGTCACCAAAGAGCCCCCCCCAAGCTCCAAGAGGCCCCCCCCCCCCAAAAAAAAAACGAGGACCCGAAAGAAACGCGGCGATGCGAAACGGGCCGGCGGAAGGAGCGAAGCGATGATTGACGAATCTTGCAGGAAAGGCCGGCGTGGCCGCGAGCGATTTTGGGGCGGGGGCTCGGGGCTCGGATTTTGAGCCGCGTCTCAGCTGAGACGGCTGCGGACCCCCTCGCCCTGTGGCAGTTGGCGCAGCCGGGCGGCCGCGCGTCTGTAAACGGAAGGGCCCGTAGAGTCGCGTATCCCGATGGGGGGGGCCGCACTGCCTGACCTCACGCGGGTGCTCGCACGCCGTTACGCGGGCAGCTGTGGCGCGGGTTCCGTGCTTTCTGGGATCGGAGATTTTTCCTTGGAGGTTTGACATCGATTGCCCGAACGTAGCAGGACAGGAATCACAATCGCGTTCTGCAAGTGTGGGAGGACGGGGCGGTGACAGGGAGAAAGGATTCAAAGGGAGGGTGGGAATGGGAAGATGACGGGGTCGGGGTGGGAGGGGGCCGGGGAATGGTCGCATTCGGAGAGGATCTGGACCAGTGCTGCCATTCGAACGCTGCACTCAATCCCACCAGCCCTTTAGATGCAGGTGGTGTTGGGAGTTTTCTCTTCCACCTCCCTTCTTCCCCTTCGAGGAGGGGTGTGCCCCTCCCCTTACCTCCCCCCCCGGACCTGGACGGGGCGCTCCGCGAGCGGTCATCAGAGCGTCCAAGATGGTCAAGATTGCTCCAAGAGCGCCTCGGGGAGCCCAAGATGGTCTCCAAGACGGCTGAAGACAGCCTAAGATGCGTGAGGATGGCTCCAGAGATGCTCCAAGGGGCCCCCAGACTGCCCCAAGACGGCTCCAAGATGGCCTACCTAATAGCTGCCCGAGGAGGCCTCCAATATCGCAAAAGCTTCGAACATCTAAAGAAAACAAATGATTGTTACTTTTTCGTGTTTTCGCTTTCGATGGCCATCCGAGGCCTCAAGATGACCCCAAGAGGGCCCAAGAGGGCTTCAAGAGCGCCCCACACTTCCCTAGACAGCTCAACTCGCCTGGGCGTCGTTTCTGGATGGGCTTGTGGGGATTTGCGAAGCGTCAAGAATGGGGGTCTCAGTGAGCTCCTGGGTCCTGCGCTGAGTTCGCCACGCTGCTTTTTCCAAATGCTCGTGCGGCCGCGATTCCCAACGGAGTTTTCGCAGGGATGTGCGCTGAAACCCAACCGTCCCCGACAGCCTGATGTCCCAAATATCGCGAAAGCCTTGGTCCCCAACGGCGTTTCCGAACAGATGTCTGAATCGTGTCCCCGTCAGTCTCTATCAATTTTGCGAGGGCCTCAATTCCCAACAATTTTTCCTAAAGCTGCCCGAAAACGCGGCCCCCAAAGGCCGGTTCCGAGACGTGCGTTCATCTCCAAGTCGAAAACGTGGGTGCCCAACACCGCGTACCACAGCACGGGGGCTGGTGTGCCCAAGCAAGAGGTCGATGTTGATCGAGAAGTTCGCTGCCCAACAGCGACGAAGGGACGCGGTGGAAAAGCACTGGCCCCAAACGGCTTCCACCTGCAGCCCCAATGAGGTCGTTCAGGTGCGGGCGGAGGGAGCAGTAGCAAGGGGGGAGAAAAGGAGGAAAGGAGGAAAAGGGAAAGGGGAGGGGGCAGATGGGGAGGAAGCAGCGGAAGCGATTCAGGAATAAGCCTGAGAGAGGAGCTATGTCTTAGCATCGCTGGTCGAGACAGGAAAACCTCGGTTCCCAGCAACGTTTTTCCTTTTTGCTGAAGTGCGGTTCTCTGCAGCCTGTGCATTTCGAGAACGTGGGTGCCAACAGCGTGAACCACAATAAGCAAACCGGTATGCCCAAGAGTAAAGAAGCCGAAGTGTATAAATAATCTCGTTGCCCAACAGCGGCGTGGAGAATTGTGGGAAAGCATCGGCTTCCAACGGGTTTTACACGGAGTACTTGCATTGTCCCCCCGATGCGGGTGGAGGGAGCGGAAGCAAGGGGAGGGGAGAAGGAGGGAGGAGGGAAGGGGAAAGGGAAGGGGAAAGGGACGGATGGTGAGGGGGCAATGGATGGGAGTTTGGGAAGAAGCTCGAGAGAACATCGTTTGTTTCAACATCTCAGTCAAAGGTTGGGAAGCCTCGGTTCCCAACAGCGCTTGTCGCATTCGGTGAATTGCGGTTCCAACCGCGTGTGCGTTTCGAAAACCTGTGCGCTCTACTGTGCGCGCCACTGTGCGAAAGTTTTGGCCCCCAACAGTAATCGCGCTGGGTTCTGAGAAAGATTCGAGGCATGCTCGGGTTGCGGCAAATCGATATTGGATCGCGGCTAAGTTTTTGTCTGGGGCGTCGGCGTGAGCCGGGGCATGTCTCATCGTGTCTGCACTGCCGGTAAGCGTCGGTCGTTCCTGGCATGGCAACGCTGAGCAGTCAACGGATAGGATGTCGCAGCCCCAGGAACGCTCGCGGAACGCGCTCCTCGGGAATGATTGAAAAACCCATGTCGCGGGCATCGTGCGCGCCTGCGCGCCGAGTGCCGAGTGCGGCTCACGTGGAGCGCGCCGGGCGCTTGCACACAGCGCTGCCCGGCACGGCCGCCGCAGGGCGCTTCCTTGCAGCGGGCGTTGCTGACGACGAGGGCGGCGTCGGTGATGACGAAGACGGCGTCTGCCAGTCGAAGTTCGCGACCGTCATGTACGCCGATTGGGCTGCGGCCAAGGTGTCAATGTTCTTGCGGACGTCCACTGGCATGGCTGGATCGATGCGCAGCCTGAAGCGGATTAAGTCCTGCATGGCCCACTCCCCCCCGTCGGCGCGGGGGCCCGACCGCGAAATCTTCAACCGGTTGACGAGGGCGGAAGCGGCGGCAGTCCACGCCGTCGCCGTCGGGGATGCCGGCGCCGAGATGTCCACGTGAAAGTACGCCTGCTCCAAAATGGCCTGCGCCAGTTTCATCGCGTGGGTCAAAGCGGACTCCTGCGCAGCGTTCGTGGTGGCCACCACGTCCACGACGAATGTCCAAGAACGACCCTTGTAAGGATTGGAGTCCCCCTGCGGCGGGATAAGGCCGTGCGTGAGGTACTCGACGCCGCGGGGTTTATCGGGCAGGGACAGCGCCGCCCTGGCGCGCTCGGTGACCTGGGTGGGGAGGCAAAAGAATAAGAACGGAGGGGTGCCCCAAAGAGGGGTTCTTACGTTGGCGCGCGCAGGCGCACGTGCTGCATGCTACGGGGAAGGTGGGAGAAGGATATCGGGAAGCGTTGGTGGCGCATCGCCGTGCTGAGGGCGTGGCGCGGCGACGTGCGAGGCTGACCTGGTTGGGGGCGCATAGCGTCAGCGAGCGTGAAACGGACGCCGGCGTTGTGGACGGTCTTTCCTGCGATCTTCACGCCCAGCATTTCGAAAGCTACATCCGCGGTGTGGAGCGCGCCTGCACTGCGGGCCATGTTGGGAGTCTGCGGCTTCGCGGCTGGAATCGCGGGGGGGTCGACGACGGTGGCGTTCGCCTTGCTGCGGGGCGGCGTGGCGGCGTTCAGCGAGCGCGGCCTGCCGGGCGGGGGGCAATCGCCGCTGGTCGGTGCGAGCCTCGAAAGACGGAGTGGCTGCAGCGCTGAAGCATGTAAAACGGGGGGGCCCAGAAAGAATGCGGGATAACTGGGGCTCGCGGGAGAAAAGGAGAGTTCCGAAACGATTCGATATAAGGGGGTTCCTGCCAGCGCTTTCTGAGAGTTGCTAGGGCCGCGGCTGAACAGAAATAGTGCTCCTGACACGTGGAAAACCTCGGTTCCCAACAGCGCTCTCGAGAGGCAGCCCCCAACGTGGTTCTGAACAGAGTGTTCCTAGAGTACATGGGAATGGGCGGCTTGCTGCGGTTCAAGGTGGGCGACTGGTGATCCGAGCAGTCTGCTTGGAACAATCGAAGAACGTCGCGCCCCAAGAGCGGCGTCGAAATCCTTCGAAAAAGCTATGGGCCCAACGGCTCTCCCGAAGATTACGGGATCCCTAGATTTTATCTTCGGCATCCGAACGTTGCTGAACCGCGGTTCTTATCAAAGCTATGTTGTATTTTCCCTATTGCGAGAACCTCGGTTCCCAACAGCATTTTCTTGCAGCGCGGGCGCGGAAGCCAGCCAAACGGGGGCAGCAAGGTAGCAGTCGGGATACGTGGAACTCGCGGGGCAGAAGGACAGCGCCGGAACGATTCGAAATATTGGGGTTCCCGCCAACGCATCCCGAAAGTTGCCGGGGCCGCGGCTGAACAGAAACAGCGCCTCTGACGTAGTTGAGAAAACCTCTGGACAGGCAGCCCGAAACGTGGTTATTTAAAGAGTGTTCCTAGAGGGCATGGCAATTGGCGGCTCGCTCTGGTTCAATGTGGGGGGCCGGTGATCCGAGCAGCCTGCTGGGAACAATCGACAAACGTCGCGGCCCAAGAGCAACGTCGAAAAAGCAATTGGTTCCCAACGGCCAGCCTCGAAGAGTGCGGGATCCCCAGATGTCTTAGTCGGCGTCCGAACGTTGCTGAACCGCGGTTCCTGTCAGAACTATGTTGTGTTTTCCATGGTGCGAGAGCCTCTGTTCCCAACAGCTTGTGGAAACTGGCCTTCAGTAGCGGTCGCAACAGCGCGGTACCTACGAACTGAGGAAAGGAAGCGAGTGGATTAGAAGTGAAGGGTCAGGCGGGTGAGAAGATATGGGTTTGAGAAGGGGCGGGAAGAAACAGTGCCCCTGTCGTTTGCTGGACAACCTCGGTTCCCAACAGCATTCTGGACAGGCAACCCGAAACGTGGTTATATACAGAGTGTTCCTAGAGCGCATGGCAATTGGCGGCCGATCTGGTTCAATGCGGGGGACCGGTGATCCGAGCAGTCTGCTCAGGACAATCGAAGAACGTCGCGCCCCAAGAGCAACGTCGAAATGCTGCGAAGAAGCAATTCGTTCCCAACGGCTTTTCTCGAAGAGTACGGGATGCGGAGATCTCATATTTGGCATCCGAACGTGTCTGAACCGCGGTTCTTGCCAGAACTATGATGTCTTTTCCATGATGCGAGGTCTCGGTTCCCAACAGCATTTCCGAAACTCGCCCGCATTGGCGTTCGCAACAGCGCGGCACCTACGGACTGAGGAAAGGGGGCGACTGGATTAGAAGTGAAGGGCCAGGCGGCTGTGAAAATATGGGTTTGAGAAGGAGCGGGAACGGTGGTTCTCGAAGGCCTCAGCGGAGATGCAGCGTCAACGCGCAGACGCTGGCTTCTTGAGCACGCGCTTCGGCGCGCCAGAGGGATCGGGTAGCAAGGGTTCTTTCCACGCACCATTCCGAAGGAGAGCGTCGCCTTCATCGGACAGACGGTCCGACGTGCTCAGCACGCGGAGATCTCCTACGGACTGCGGAAAGGGAGCGACTGGATTAGGAGTGAAGAGCCAGGCGGCTGAGAAATTTTGGGTGAGAAGGAGCGGGAACGGTAACTCTCGAAGGCCTCAGCGGAGATGCAGCGTCAACGCGCAGACGCTGGCCTCTTGAGCACGCGCTTCGGCGCGCCAGAGGCATCGGGTAGCAAGAGTTCTTCCCACAACATTCCGAATGAGAGCGTCGCCTTCATCGGACAGACGGTCCGACGTGCTCAGCGCGCGGAGATCTCCTACGGACTGAGGAGAGGGAGCGACTGGATTAGAAGTGAAGAGCCAGGCGGCTGAGAAATTTGGGGTGAGAAGGAGCGGGAACGGTAGCTCTCGAAGGCCTCAGCGGAGATGCAGCGTCAACGCGCAGACGCTGGCTTCTTGAGCACGCGCTTCGGCGCGCCAGAGGGATCGGGTAGCAAGAGTTCTTTCCACGCAACATTCCGAAGGAGAGCGTCGCCTTCATCGGACAGACGGTCCGACGTGCTCGGCGCGCGGAGATCTCGACGCCGCGTGACGCGGCCCAAAGCAACGCACAGGTGGCCGTGGGCAAAGGGGTTCGCTCTGGCGTCGACGGTGCACCTTTCCAAGGTGGCGCCTTGAGCACCGTTGAAGGTAGACCCATAAGCAGGCCGCAAAGGTATTTGCTTGCGCATGACATTGCAAGCTCCGCGGCCAAGACGCCACTGAAAAGTGACACGTGGGATCGCGAAGGACTGCATGTCGAACGTTTGGACGACCGCGTGAAACCGGTGCACCGCGGTCGAGATGACGGGCGTGTGGTTCATGAGGCGATCCTCACAGAATGGAGAAATCCCACCGCCCTTTCCGAATGTTTTCCTCGGTTCGAGAGAGACGCGTTCTTTTTGGCCCAGGAAAAGGGGGTAGCGCGGCAGAGGCCGCTGAAGAAGGCGGGTTTAAGCGTACACGGTCCTTATTGTTGAGATTCCGCATCAACTCGCACAGTGCGCCCACGACCAAGCGAAGGCGATGAGGAGGAACCCCGAGGTACGTCTGGGCGTTCAGGAATTCGGGGGTCATGGTGTCGTCCAGGACGGAATTTGCGTCGACTTCGACGGTGTCGGCGCTTTACTGGACAATTTCCGTGGGGCCATGCTCCATTACCAGCCTATTGAGGACGAGGTTGTTGAAGTGGTCAACTTCCTCGTTCGTCGTCGCCGCAATTTTTGCTCGAACGCATCGGTGAGGGTCGTTCAGAACAGGGAATGTAAAATCAATGGCGTGGAGTTCGGATTGAACTTGCGCAATGCGCTCCAAAGGTACATGGCCCTAGACCCCGTTCCACGTGTGAGGCGTGGGGCACGTGCCGTTGCCGATGGATTCCAACCATTTCGTGAAGTCCGCGTCCTGCGCAGCCCGGTGGGCTTTGAACAGATGCCGCACGCGGAAGCGGCTCCAAGAGGCAGACATTCTCACGCAGCTTTGTACGATCTCCGCGCGAGTGCCGTACTTGACGACGGCTGGGATTTGTCGGAAGTCACCGTAGCACACGAACACCTTCGGATTGCAATCGCGAGGCAGCGCCGACCGCAAGTGGGCCATCAACGCTACGACGCTATCCCAGGCGTTCTTCTTAGCCATCGGCCACTCATCCCATTGAATCAATCTGGCGGCTGCCAAGGTCCTTGCTTTGGCGGTTGTGGGGGTCACCGTGGATGTGAGGACGCCCTCGTCGGCGGTACGAATACCAAATGTAGAGTGAGCAGTCACCCCGCGAACCAATTGCAGGGCCGCTTGGCCCGCGGTTGCCACGTTGATGACGGGGTGCCCAGCAGGTTCTGCCCAGTGCGTGAGGAAATTGGCTAGCGTGGACTTGCCCGTGCCGGCGCGCCCGTGGACGAAGTAGAAGACGTCGGAAGTGGAACAGAACTGCGACTGGATCTCTTTCGCAAGGCGTCGTGCGTCGGAGGGACCGCGAACGAGCATGGTGAGGCGGCGGACTTCAGCGTCTGAAAGCTGAGGGGCCGGGTTGGTAGGGACGTCGTCTGGCAGAATTTCTGGCAGAGGGAACGCGCTGCGGTCGCGGCCTGCTTGTTGCCATAAATGCAGCAACGACGTGGCCAGAGCAATGCGAGCAGAAATCGCCGACATCCCTCGATCGAGGTGATATTTTTGCATACCTTTGTTGAAACGAGCGAAGAGAGTCCGAGGCGCGGAATCTTGATCCAGCAGCAGGACGAAAACGAACCGCAACTGGGTCCCGGTGCAACGCAACTGGATGAGCTCCTGGATGGTGTCGTGGGCTTCCGTGTTATTGGAGAAACGGCCAGTAGCCAACATAGCCTGCTCAAACGTAGGGTACTTGCGGCCCAGATGCGTGCGGCAGTCGTCAAATGAACGTTTGGGGTGATGCAGGAGCATACGCCTAAGGTAGAACGCTTCTTTCTGCTGGGGGAACTTCATCTCCAGACGGCGTAGCGGGGGTTCTCCACGCAAGCGGTTGTAGACAAAATGCTGCTGGCTGTCGGGCGCCGTGTCGCGCCAGATGCAGGTCGGGTTCTACGTGTCGAGCTGGCCCCGCAATGTCGCCGGGCAATTCTGGGAGTGCTGGAAGCGCTCGAAGTACTCCGCGTATAAGAGATCGTTGAAGAGGGGGTCGCCCGGGCGGTAAAAGTACCGCATCAAAGCGGAAACGGTGCTCTGCAAGGCGCTCTCTTCGTTGCCTTCAGTGAAGGAGATCCAATCTTGTCCGGGCAAGTGCACGGGCAAGCAGTGAACGGCAGGTGTACGCGTATACGCGTCGTACCCGAAAATGCGCCAGAAGCACTCCGTGGCGCAGAGATACCGGCCGCGCAGCCAATCGGCGATCTCATCGCCAGAACGCTCGGCGGGGGGCATGTCGTACAGGGTGTAGTCCGGACCTTTGAACAGATATTTGTATAAATACTCGGATAATTTCATGTGTCCAGCGAATTTGACGTTGACGTGGCCGCCCCACTTAATGAGGATCGTGGCGTTGTACTCGACGATGAGCTGGTCACAGCAGAGAGCGCGGCCTCCGTGCGCTGCGCGCTTGGAGCTGCAATTAGGGCAATGCCCGTTGCAGCTGCGGCGTCTGTGCAAAGGGCACCCGCGGCCGTCAAATCCAGTCTCTTCTCGGAGCGGCCATGGGCAGCCCTTGTTGCAAGGATCAGCAGGGTCTGCGGGGTGGCACCCGTGGTTGCATTGTGAACCATGTGGCTGAGCACGAGGTCGCGAAGCACGCCGGGCTGCTCAGGAAGCTCGCAAGAGATGTATTCGTCAGCTTCTGCCGCGGTGGTCGGTGGGTCCTTGCAGCCGATGACGATGTGGGCATGAGGTAGTCCGCGCTTCTGGTATTCGATGACACGCATGATGTATTTGGACGTGCCGCAGAATTCTTTCTGGAGGACAGACATCATGATCAAGAGCTTGGCGTGGAAGACCCTCGTGTCGACGTCGGGTCGGTCAGCGTGCGTTTGGCCTTCTCGGAGTTCCTGTTGTATCTCAGGCCGTTGGGTGGACGCGGTGAGCGCGATGAACCAAGTGGGCGGCCCCAGTCGGCGGGCTGTTTCCAGAGCGTCGACCCGCAAACGTCGAGGGTGGCGAGGAGATCCCAGAATGGCGGAGGGCAAGGAGTGCCTTTGAGCCGCTCGGTCAGCGGAGCGCGGCTGCCCAGGATCATTGCGCAGTACTTCGCAAAGGTGTTGGCGTTGTGCGAGAGACGTGCGTTGCAGTGCCTTGACGTGTTGCAAGCGCTCGTCCCCCATGCGGCAGTACATGTTGATGGCCCAGTCGTTGAAGAGGCGCCCGCTCATGTGCATGTGGGAGAAACGTAAGGCTTGCTGCCGGCACCATTACAATTGAGTGATTTTGCCGTGGGCGGGGGTGTTCAAGTCTGGCGCCCAGCCCCGACCGCCACGCGGGAACCAAAGAGGGTGCGATAGTGGTTCGTACATGTCGCTCAAAGGCGGGAGGTAATCGTAGTGATTAGCTTTGGTTGTCCGGAAGTACACCGATCGCGGGCATGCCGTTGCTCCCGAGCTGGTGTCCAAAATGGCAGCCACTTCCTGGATACCTTCATCCCAATCGAGCCGTAAAGGGACATCCTGAATACCGCGACGTGGAATGGCCAGTTTGGTGATCGCTTTCATGCACGGGTTATTGGGATGGATCATACGTTCCAACTCTTTGACAATGCGGGGTTCGAGCTGGAACCGCGCTGCCGTTTGGGAGCGGAGCTGAGGGTCGACGACGATGTACCGCACGGCGCTCTCAGCGTCGAGTGTCCACGTTTTCCGGTACATGGTACCATGGATTTGCATGAAGAAAGGCTTGCGCGGGGAGAAATACGTTTCCCGTTCTGACGAGCTAGACTGTATGTCGTGGACAGTCAGTGCGAAGAGATTGTTGTAAGCACGCGAGGAGCCATTGAACGCGGGTGTCCGAAATATCTCCTGCATGGCGTGGTCTGGCCGGCGAAAGTACGCGTCGAAGTTGATGGCGTGCTTCCCCATTTGACAGCAAAACCCAACGCTTTCTGCAGTGTGCGTAGCCGCTCCACAATAGTCACAAACTCGGGAGCGAGGCCCCACAAGTATAGCTTGGACGTCGGGCGGTGCACGGCATGCGGCGCATTTGCGGGTGTTGCGGTGGACAGCGTCGGGCATGCAGTCAGATTTCGGCTTCGCCTCTCCGCGCCCGAAACAGACGAAGGTCTTCGTGGCGGGAATCGGGCGACATGTGATACACAGTCGGGTTGTGCGGCGTACTTCGCGTTTCACAGAATGAGATCGTGGCCTGTGCTCCCCGCAACCCGAGCATAAGAACGTCTGCGATTCGGGCGGGGCGCGGCATGTGGTACATGCTCGGCTTGTGCGGTGTACGGCGTCTGTGAGGTAATCAGATTGCGGCCTGTGTTCTCCACACCTGGAGCACAGTAAGAATGGTATTGGTGGGTTGGCAGATGCGGTAGCTTGAAGAACGCACTGAGTGCAAGCTCGTACGCTAGGCGGTTTGTCCAGCTGGGTGTTGGAGAAAGCGTGTCGAGGTATACACTCAGCGCAGGAAGCGCAAACGAACGAATCCGCCTTTCCGGGAGGCATCGTTCAGTCTAAGAAAATGAGGGATGCAGCCGAAGTGGCTGCGGAAGGAATCCTCAAAACAGTGGTGGGAGAGCGAGGAAGACTGGTTGTCCTAAGAGGAGGACGTCGCAAGTGTTCGTGCGGCCGTGATTTCCAGAGAATGTTTCCCCAGGCTGTGTGATGAAACCGAAGGTTCCCGACGGCCTGATCTCCGAAATGTCACAAAAACCCCGGTTCCCAACAGCGCGTCCGGATGAGATGCGTGGCCCCGACGGTTTGTATTGAGTGTTGCGAGAAGCTGAGTCGAGGCGGGAGGAGGAGCATGAAGAGGATGAGGAGAAGGAGGAGGAGGAAGAGGAGGAGGATGAAGAGGAGGAAGAGGTAGAGGAGCAACATAATGAGGAAGGGGAGGAGGAGCTCTTGGATTCTTCGGTGGTTTGAATGAAGAATGGCTTCGCTGCGCCATGTGATACGACATCGACGACGACGAAGAAGGCGACGAGAAAGAGAAGGGATAATGAGAGGGGGAGACCGCTGTGTGGGGATCTCGTGGTGCGCCTCTCGGGGCCCTCTGGGAGGCAGTGTTGAAGCCTCTTGGGGGTGTTTTGGGGTTATTGGGATCTTTTTGGGGCCTCTGGGGACCCTCTTGGGGGCTCCTTGGGGCCTCGTGGGAGCCTCTTGGGGCCTCATGGGGCTCTCTCCGGGCGTCTTGGGGCCCTCTCGCGGCGGAGAATTTAGGTTTTGAGTTTCTGGGCGCCCTCTTGGGTCTCTCTTGGGGCCGTTTTGGTGCTCTCTTGATCCGTCTTGGGCGCCTCTTGGGCGGTCTCGGAGCCCTCCTGGACTGTCTCGGGCCTTCGTGGGGACCTCTTGGGCAGTAGTAGGGCGATCGAGGGAGCCTTTCGGGCCATTGTGGAGCGTCGGGATGCGGGAAAAGCGAGAAGGCCAAAAACTTCGAAAACCACACAGGAAAATCAACAGTTATAGCCTCTCGGGGCTCTTTTGGGAGGCCTCGTGGGGGTCTCTGGGGGCGTCTTGGACGCGTCTTGGGCAGTCTTGGGCCCAGATTGGGCGTCTTGGGCCGATCTTTGGGTGTCTCGGGGTCTTGTTTGGCCGTCGTGTTTTTTTTGCCCGCGTCGCACTCGCAGGACAGACACGGAGCACTCTGCAGAAGCGCCCCAAAGGCTCGGGGAGGCCGACATTCGTTTTTTTTTGGGGGGGGAACACCGTGTGCCGCTTTTCCGAGGTCCCCGGCCCTGTAAAAATATATAATTAGGGATATATGTATGTATGTATGTATATATATATATATATATATATATAGAGAGAGAGAGAGAGAGAGAGATATAAGCGGCGTCCGAGGGCATAGGGCACGGGGTCGCACACTTCTTCCTGCTTCCCCCCCCACCCCCGTAACCGAATTCGGCTCCTGGGGTGGTGCCAGGGCCGTTTGGGGCATCCAGGACAGACATTTCAGCCTGAAGGTGGGCGAAGCTAGCCGCAGGCGTGCTTGAAGCGACGCCATGAGACCCCCAAGACCCCCATGATTTACCGAAGACGGCATCAGAGGCCCCCGAGACGCCTCAAGAGAGCCCCAAGAGCACCCCAAGAGGGCACCACAGAGCCAAACATTGCCCCAATCCCGGAGGAATATATAATATTAACCATTTGCGTTTCATCCATGTTCGCGGTGTCCAAGACGGCCCAAGAGGCACCCCGATCGCTACAAGAGGGCGCTCAAAAGGGCCCCAAGACAGCCCAAGAGGTCTTCAGGACTGCCGAAGAGGCGCCCAAGACGGCCCAAGAGGGCCGCAAGACCCCCCCAAGAGGACCCGCGAGGGACCAAAGACGCCCATGGGAGCGCCCAAGACAGCCGAAGAGCACCCCAAGGCAGCCCACCAGGCGCCTCAAGAGAGCCCCAGACGCCCTCAAGACACCCTCGAAAGGAACTCCGAAACGACCACACCTCCAGATGACCCCCAAGCGGCCGCCAAGAAGCCTCCAAAGCGCTACCCAGATGCTTCCGGAGGCCCCTTAGAGGCCCCCAGAGACCCCCGACATGCTTCCCAAAAGGCTGCCGAGAGGCCTCCCAAGAGACCCCAACAAGCTTCCAAGTGTAAGTGGCCACGTCTCCACACCCGACATGATGTTCCCAGAGAGGTTTTCTGGTGATATTCATCCGGATATCGGGGACACACTCGAGACACCAATATGCGTCACAGAGATCCCCCAAAGAAGAGGAGAAGGAGGAGGAGGAGGATGACGAGAATGAGGAGAAGGAGGAGCAGGAAGAGGAGGAGGAGGAGGAGGAGGAGAAGGAACAGGAGAAGGAGGAGGAAGAGGAGGAGGAGGAGGAGGAGTGGCATCAGGAGGGTGAGGGGGCATTCCTAAGGGGACGGGGATGCTGAGCATTATCCGTAAGAAGAGAGGAGAAGGAAGGGCGCGAAAGACGAATGATGGCGAACCGTCGTCTACAAACGCATATCGTCGTCTACATTTACGCCCCCGCTGGAGTCGTAGGATGGTGCGTTTCCAGAGGAAGCGGAGGAGGAAGAAAGAGTAGCCGAGGTGAACACGAGATATTTCGAGAGGTTTCCAAATCCACCCAACGATGGCAACAGCGGCGTTGAAGTCCAGAGAGTGGTGTTCTGATAGGGTTGAGGAGTCTCAGACAGACAGCTGTCCTCCAACGGGGTACTTCCAGCAGTATATATATATATATATATATATATTATTGCAGGGACGTGAAGAGTGAACTTGGATAGCTGGTTGATTGCAACATCGTTGATGGACGCTTTATTGCAACATCGTTGATGCGCTTTGGATTTGCACTGGTCCTCCTCCTCATCCCCCCCCGTCCTCTCTCATCCTCCTCTTCCGGCCCTGCCCTGGCCAGGTAACTCTGTGCGCCCCCCCTCCGGTCGCGAGGCCGCGGAACCGCAATTGCCTCCGCACATGCCAGCGGATGTGCAGGCCCAGACGCCCCCAGCCTGGGCTTGTGGCGTTGACATTTTCCGTGGTGTCGGCATTCCCTTGCGATTTCGGCCTCCAGGGGTCCGTTTTTGGGCCCCCGGGGCCGTCAAGAAACGCGCTTGGGCGAAAAAGCCGAATGCTTTTGGGGCCGCGCGTTGCCGAATACGTTCCCGAAAACGACGCCTAAACAGCGGTTGCTGCACTCGATGTCCAGCGTCTGTGGTGCAGTCCGTTTATGTGGCACTTTCGATGTGCATTGTCTGAGGTCCATGGTATGCGAGCTACGTGATGCAATCCATGGAGTGGAAAATGCGCGTCTGTAAAGCATATGTCTATACATACAGGATGATAATATGAATGTATGTGTGCATGCATGCATGCATGTCTGTCTGTCTGTCTGTCTGTCTGTATGGATGGATGGATGGATGTATGGATGGATGGATATATGTATGTATGTATGTATGTATGTATGTATGTATGTATGTATGTATGTATGTATGTATGTATGTATGTATGTATGTATGTATACATATGCATACATATGTGTATATATATATATATATAGATTATACAAGACTGCAGTGGCGCTTCGCGCCATGCACCTTGGTCCTTGAAGTTTGGTATGCAGGCGGAATAGCATGAAGGTCAAACCGACAATTTAGCGATAACTCCTTGTTGCCTTTTCCGGCATCGCCGCTATGATAATGTTATTCGTCATCTTTCCTCCGTGCTTCTTTTTCTTAATTTTCGCCATACCTTGCGCATTCTCCCCATCCTCCTCAGCTCTTTTTTGCGGAGGCTCCGCCTGGGAGAGCCTCTGGGGGCCTCACAAAAGTTGTTTCAGGCTTTCTTACGGCCTTCTGGCCTCCTGGGCGTATTCTGGGGGCCTCTGGGGGCTTCCTCGGGCCACCCTGCCTCCAACCGCGGTCTCCCTGAACGACCAGGTCACGATTTGGAATGCTTCGGAGGGTGTCTTGGGGCCATCTTGGGCCGCCATGGGGCTCGCTGAGGGCCATCTTGGATCCGTGTTGTGCCGTTGGGGCTCTCTTGGACTGCCTGGAAGCCCTTTCGGATGGTTGTGGGGCGATTTGGGAGCCTCCCAGGCGGCTTCGGACGCCCAGAAGACCGCCGTGCGTCGGGAAACCGAAAAAAGAGACCCCCCTGATCGCCCTAGGTGTGCTGGGAAGGCTTGGCAAAACGCCCTGCGAGGCCCGGGGGGCCGCTTCGAGGCCCCTCTGGAAGGTCCCAAAGCCCCAGATCCCGGGAGTCTGGTTTTTTTTGGGGGGGAGGTGAGGGGTTTTCCCCCCGCCCGGGCTTGTAAACATATAATAAGAGGAATACATACATACATCTGTATATCTATATCTCTCTCTCTATATATATATATAATTCTATATATATGTATATATATGTATATATACATATATATAAGCGGCGTCCGAGCGCCTAGGGCACGGGGTGGCACACTTCTTCCAACCTCCCCCCCCCCACCCCCGTAACCGAATTCGGCTCCTGGGGTGCCAAGGCCGTTTTGGGCATCCAGGACAGAGATTTCAGCCTGAAGGTGGGTGAAGCTAGCCGCAGGCGTGCTAGAAGCGACGCCATGAGACCCCCAAGACCCCCATGATTTACCGAAGACGGCATCAGAGGCCCCCGAGACGCCTCAAGAGAGCCCCAAGAGCACCCCAAGAGGGCACCACAGAGCCAAACATTGCCCCAATCCCGGAGGAAAATATATAATGTTAACCATGTGCATTTCATTCATTTTCGCGGTGTCCAAGACGGCCCAAGAGGCACCCCGATCGCTACAAGAGGGCGCTCAAAAGGGCCCCAAGACAGCCCAAGAGGGCTTCAGGACTGCCGAAGAGGCGCCCAAGACGGCCCAATAGGGCCGCAAGACCTGCCCAAGAGGCCCCGCGAGGGACCAAAGACGCCCATGGGAGCGCCCAAGACAGCCGAAGAGCACCCCAAGGCAGCCCACCAGGCGCCTCAAGAGAGCCCCAGACGCCCTCTAGACACCCTCGAAAGGAACTCCGAAACGACCACACCTCCAGATGACCCCCAAGCGGCCGCCAAGAAGCCTCCAAAGCGCTACCCAGATGCTCCCGGAGGCCCCTTAGAGGCCCCCAGAGACCCCCGACATGCTTCCCAAAAGGACTGCCGAGAGGCCCCCCAAGAGACACCAACAAGCTTCTAAGTGGCCACGTGTCCACACCCGACACGATGTTCCCAGAGAGGTGTTCTGGTGATATTCATCCGGATATCGGGGACACCCTCGAGACACCAATATGCGTCACAGAGATCCTCCAAAGAAGAGGAGAAGAAGGAGGAGGAGGAGGAGGAGGATTACGAGGAGAAGGAGGAGGAGGAAGAGGAGGAGGAGTAGGAGGAGTAACATGAGGAGGAGGAGGAGGAGGAGGAGGAGGAGGAGTCGCATCAGGAGGGCGAGGGGGCATTCCTAATGGGACGGGGATGCTGAGCATTATCCGTAAGAAGAGAGGAGAAGGAAGGGCGCGAAAGACGAATGATGGCGAACCGTCGTCTACAAACGCATACCGTCGTGTACATTTACGCCCCCGCTGGAGTCGTAGGATGGTGCATTTCCAGAGGAAGCGGAGGAGGGAGAAAGAGTAGCCGAGGTGAACACGAGATATTTCGAGAGGCTTCCAAATCCACCCAACGATGGCAACAGCGGCGTTGAAGTCCAGAGAGGTGTTTTGGTAGGGCTGAGGAGTCTCAGACAGACAGCTGTACTCCAACGGGGTACTTCCAGCAGTCAAGTATATTATTTAATCGCTTCGCTCATTCCGCCGGCCCATATTGTCGCACCGTTGTGGGCTAGCCGAGTTTTGGGGGCCGTTTTGGGGCCTCTTGGGGCCTCTTTTGGGCCTCTTGGGCGCCTCTTGGGGCGTCTTGGGGGCCTCTTGGGGGCCTCTTGGGGCCTTTTTGGGGCCTCCTGGGCGCCTTCTGGGGCGGAGGGCTCGATTTTTCAGTTCTCGGTTCCCCTCTTGAGCCCCTCTTGGGCCCGTCTTGGGGCCTCTTGGTCCGTCTTGGGCGGCACTTGGGCCGTCTTGGGGGCCCTCCTGGGCCGTTCCGGGGCCGTCTTGGGAGCCTCGTGGGCCGTCTTGGAGCGGTCTTGGGGGCCTCTTGGGCCGTCGTGTATTTATTTGTGTGTCCCAGGCCCCTTGATTTGCACGAAGCCGTTGTTCTCGAGGGGTTCGCCACAACGTGGATACGCCACTGGCGACAGCAGTACGCTGCCCTGCTCGTGAGGGTAGGTGTCTTGCTTTCCGTCAGCGCCGACGCTGTCATAGCTTGCGTCAGGCTGCATGAGACTGGCCCCATTCACGCTTTCACGTGCCCTCTCGTCCAATCGGATATTTCGAGTCCCCTCGTTCTGTCATGCCCCAACCACCTGCACTGCGCTCCGTTTCACGATTTGCTTCTGCTCCCAGCTTTCTCGTACTGGTCTTGGGTCTGCGAGCTTTGAGTCCCAGACCCCCGACGTCGTGATTTTTGTCATGCCGTCGACCCCCCAGGTCTGGACCCCCTCCCCGGGACCAGTTTTTCATCCTGAGTAGTTTTTTTGACGGTCCCGGGGCCCGGTGGGGGCCCCTGGAGGCCGACAACGACCAAAAACCTCCCGTCGTGATTTTTTCACCACGTCGGGGGGTCTGGGCAGTGGTCCTGGGTCGGCGAGCGTCGAGGAGTGCGCCCGAAGACGCGCCGAGGCAGCGGCCAGGCGCGCCGCAGAGATGAAGGTGGCGAAGCAGCTGGCCTCGGACCGCGCCAAGGCCCCGGCGGGCCTCGCCCGGCGGGGCCGGAGGGCCAGCGTGCTGCGCTCGGCGAGGGAACGCAAGACATACAGTCAAGAACCCCAATAAGGACGCGCGGCTTTGCTCAGGGTACCCTTGCGTCCTTGCTCTTCCTTGCTCTTGCGTCCTTGAGGTGTTCGTCGTCCGCCGCCCCAGAACTCCCAACTTCGGCTTCCAAGGGTCCTGCGTCCTTACCGCGCGTCCTCATTAGGGTTTTTGGCTGTACGTCCGATGCGTGATCGCAGCAGGGAGCGTGAGCCGCATGCGGCAGTACGTGAACCGCGCGTGCAGGCCAAATGCAACGGGTGAGCTCCCCCATGGACTGGCAGGGGGGGGGGAGAAGGTTTTGTGGGGTTGGGGGCGATCGAGAGGGAAGACTGCACCGTTCAGTGATGTGAGCGTGTAGTGGAGCTTGCCTGGAGATGTGGCAACGCCGCGCAGACGCTGAAGCCTCCCAGACAGGCGAGCGGTCTGCAATATACTAGATATGTATATGATGTAACAACAGTGCTTGCACTTAGGGGGTATTATTTCTGTTCTGAGGAACTGGGCCTGGGTGGCGGTCTGGCGGTTCTGTGCTCGCCGTCACCGCTTTGTCGCCGCCCGTCGTCTGGGCCTGGGTGGCGGTCTGGCGGCTCCGTGCTGGCCGTCGCCGCCTCATCACCGCCCCCCCCGTCGCCGCTTAATTTTCTTTCCTAAAAAGAGAATGGACTCTACCCCCCCCGGCGTTATCGGTCCCCCTTTCGGGTATGTAAATCGTGTATGATTATGACCACATGTCCATCCTAAGTATGAATTTACACTATCCCCGGGGGGCCGGTATCGACCCCCCTGAGGTTCCCTGGTAAAAAACGATACGCGGGGACATCGTTTGTTCTAACATAACGCTTTTTCGCGAATCCCTTTGCAAAAAAAATTGACGAAGTGCACACGCGCGCGCCGTCGCGCGCGCATGCCGAAATCCTCCAAAAACCCTCGGTGCCGGAAGGATTTCGCAATCGAGCTTCCCAAAAGCATCCAAAAAGAAAGGGTTTCGCAACACTGATTTGCTACAAAAGCTTACGCGCGAGCTCTTGCGAAATCTTAAGATCTCCTCCGCATCCCCCCCCGTCCTCTCTCATCCTCCTCTTCCAGGTAACTCTGTGCGCCCCCCCTCCGGTCGCGAGGCCGCGGAGCCGCAATTGCTTCCGCACATGCCGGAGCTGGAGGAGGTCCCTGTGTCAGCGGATGCGCAGGCCCAGACGCCCCCAGCCCGGGCTTGTGGCGTTGCGATTTTCCGTAGTGTCGGCATTCCTTTTGCGATTAAGGCTTCCAGGGGTACGTTTTCGGGCCCCCAGGGCCGTCACGATTAAGCGAAAAAGCCGAATGCTTTTGGGGCCGCGCGTTGCCGAATATGTTCCCGAAAAGGGCGCCTAAACAGCGCTTGCTGGTTGCTGCACTCGATTCCCAGCGTCTGTGGTGCAGTCCGTCTATGTGGCATTTTCGATGTGCATTGTCTGAGATCAGTCCATGGGATGCGAGCTACGTGATGCAATCCATGGAGTGGAAAATTCGCGTGGGTAGATTAGATTTTATACCTACAGGATGATACTATGTACGTATGTATGCATGTATGCATGCATGTATGTATGTATATATGTATATATGTATATATCGATATATAATTATATATGCATGTAGTATGTATGTATGTATGTATGTATGTATGTATGCATGTATGCATGTATGCATGTATGCATGTATGCATGATGCATGTATGCATGTATGCATGTATGCAGTTATGCAGGTATGCAGTTATGCATGTATGCATGTATGCATGTGTGCATGTATGCATGCACGCATGCATGCATGCATGTATGCATGTATGCATGTATGCATGTATGTATGTGTATGTATGCAGGTATGTATGATTGTATGTGTATTTGCATTTGTATATGTATATGTATATGTATGTGCATGTCTGTCTGTTTGTCTGTCTGTCTGTCTGTCTGTCTGTCTGTCTGTATGTATGTATGTATGTATGTATGTATGTATGTATGCTTGCATGTATCTATACATCTATACAAGCGGCGTCCGGGGGCTCGGGGCCCGGGGTCGCACACTTCTTCCAACCTCCCCCCCCACCCCCGTAACCGAATTCGGCCCCTGGGGTGCCAGGGCCGTTCTGGGCATTCAGGACAGATAGTTCAGCCTGAAGGTGGGTGAAGCTAGCCGCAGGCGTGCTTGAAGCGACGCCATGAGACCCCCAAGACCCCCCATGATTTACCGAAGACGGCATCAGAGGCCCCCAAGACGCCTCAAGAGAGCCCCAAAAGCACCCCAAGAGGGCACCACAGAGCCAAACATTGCCCCAATCCCGGAGGAAAATCTATAATGTTAACCATGTGCGTTTCATTCATTTTCGCGGTGTCCAAGACGGCCCAAGAGGCACCCCGATCGCTACAAGAGGGCGTTCAAAAGGGCCCCAAGACAGCCCAAGAGGGCTTCAGGACTGCCGAAGAGGCGCTCAAGACGGCCCAAGAGTGCCGCAAGAGCCCCCCAAGAGGCCCCGCGAGGGACCAAAGACGCCCCCGGGAGCGCCCAAGACAGCCGAAGAGCACCCCAAGGCAGCCCACCAGGCGCCTCAAGAGAGCCCCAGACGCCCCCAAGACACCCTCGAGAGGAACCCCGAAACGACCACACCTCCAGATGACCCCCAAGCGGCCGCCAAGAAGCCTCCAAAGCGCTACCCAGATGCTCCCGGAGGCCCCTTAGAGGCCCCCAGAGACCCCCGACATGCTTCCCAAAAGGCTGCCGAGAGGCCTCCCAAGAGACCCCAACAAGCTTCTAAGAGGCCACGTGTCCACACCCGACACGATGTTCCCAGAGAGGTTTCCAGTGATATGCATTCGGATACCGGGACACCCTCGAGACACCAATATGCGTCACAGAGATCCCCCAAGAAGAGGAGGAGAAGGAGGAGGAGGAGGAGGAGGACGAGGACGAGGAGAAGGAGGAGGAGGAAGCGGAGGAGGAGGAGGAGGAGGAGGAGGAGGAGGAGGAGGAGTAGTAGGAGGAGGAGGAGGAGGAGTCGCATCAGGAGGGCGAGGGGGCATTCCTAAGGGGACGGGGATGCTGAGCATTATCCGTAAGAAGAGAGGAGGAGGAAGGGCGCGAAAGACGAATGACGGCGGACCGTCGTCTACAAACGCATATCGCCATCTACAATTACGCCCCCGCTGGAGTCGGATGGTGCGTTTCCGGAGGAGGCGGAGGAGGGAGAAAGAGTAGCCGTGGTGAACACGAGATATTTCGAGAGGCTTCCAAATCCACCCAACGATGGCAACAGCGGCGTTGAAGTCTAGATAGAGGTGTTTTGGTAGGGCTGAGGAGTCTCAGACAGACAGCTGTCCTCCAACGTGGTACTTCCAGCAGTAAAATATATTACAGGGACGTGAAGAGTGAACTTGGATAGGGGGTTGATTGCAACATCGTTGATGGACGCTTCATTGCAACATCGTTGATGCGCCTTGGATTTGCACTGGTCCTCCTCCTCCTCCTCCTCATCCCCCCCCGTCCTCCGTAGCCATTTTGGCTCAAGACGTTTGTGCCCCGTGGCAGAGCACGGAGACCCCTGGTCCGGGGACTGCTAGGACCGCTGCTTTCCGCCTTCGCCGTGCCCGCAGCGTTGAGCATCTCCATATCCTTTGCTGCTGAGGCGCAGCTTACATATCTCTCGCCACCAGCACTGGTCCCGCGCCCGATAGCCTCGCGATGGGTGTGCCTGGTGTCGCCAGCTCCGCCGACTCCTGGGCCGACTCCTCCGGCAAGGGCATGGGCAAGGACACTGCTGCTGCCGACCCCTGGGCCGCTGGAGCTCAAAAGCTTGCCGCGATCGACCTCCCCGCACACCAGCGGAAGGTGCTCACCGATCTCCTCCAGACCCAGGTCGACAAAGCCGCCGCCTTCGAAGCCACATCCAAGCAAGTTGCAGCTGCTGCACAAGCTGAGTTCCTGGCCAACATCACGAAGCTCACCGAACAGCTCAGCAACCGCCAGGAGTCCGTCGAGAGGGATATTGCCGAACTCAAAGGCCGTGCTGACTGTGCTGAACGTCTCCAAGGCGAACTCAAGGCCAGCGTGGACGCCCTGCAGCAAGCTCTTCGTCATGCCGAAGCTCTCCACCCAGCCATGGATTTGGACGCCCTGGGTGCCTGCGACCGCCCACGGAATGCTGCAACCTTCTGGTGTGGGGCTGCCTCAGAATTCTCCGTCGCCTCGCTCAAGTCTGCGCTCGCCTCCTGGTTCGAAGCCGCCGACGTGGACATCAATGCGCTCCGCATCAACTCAGAGGGCCCTGCACGGAGAATTTCGCTCACTCTCTGGCGGCAACTCGATTGCTCTCCCGCGAGCCCAAGCTCTACATCGCGCACTTCGACAAGGTCGTGAATGGCGACGCTTCCATGTGGAATCGGACTCTGGACTCACTGCCCTCTACGTCTCCGCGGACAAGTCGCCGCGCATGGTCCGCCAAGAAGTTCAACTCAAAAAGCTCAACAAGCTCATCAATGACAAGTTCCCCACGCTCGAGACTCGGGTTCACCGCGCTGGAGGCTCCCTGTCCATCGACGGCGCTCCCATCGTCCAGGTCACAGCTGGCGCCACTCCTGATGCAGCCACCCAAGTTCGCTGGTCCGACGCTGCTGCCCCCGCTGGCATCCCTATCACCGAGCATGCGCCATTGGCTACCGCGCTGGCCGCCGCATTCGCCAATCCACTGGAGGCAGCACGGTGGCTTTAGCATGCGATGGTCGCCGTGGTTCACGAAACCACACGTCGACGGCCTCAACTTGGTCTCGTGGAATGCACAGGCGCTCAATGGCAGATCGGAATCAAGGCGGACCCTCAAGCGACAGCTGTTGCTCCGTTACATGCGGCAACGAGCGGTCATCGCCATCCAAGAGACGCACGGCGACAGCATCGACATGGACCTCCTGGCCGCGGGCTCCGACCACAAGTACATCGCCTTCCACTCAGCGCTCGTGACTGACGGCCATCCCTCGGAGACCGCAGGCGGAATCTCCTTCCTGGTTCCCTTTGATCGAGCTGAACTCCAACTGCCACCGGATCAACGGCCTCTGCGTGCATTTCGCGCGATCGCCCCTGGTCGTATTGGTGACCTACGCGTTCAAGACGGGACAAGACAGCATGAGACAACCATCTTCAACATTCACAACTACGACCTCAGCGGATCTGACCGTCAGCGCTTCAAGGCTGCGCGGCAAGCAGCTGCTCAACGCTCAGCCCTCCGCCCAGACAACCACGACTACTACATGATTGGTGACTTCAATATCGCCCAGACGCCGCCGAAGAGCCTGCTTCACCCCACCGCGGACTCCACCGCCGAGCTTTACCACTGCCAGCCTGTCTTTTGGAAGAACATCTTCCCACAGATGATGGAGATCACTGCGAAGGCCACCACGCACCGATGCGTGGCCAACATGGCGGAGGCGACCATCGACAGATGCTCCGTCTCGATCAACGCGTCCAACATCCCGCACATCGAGACACTTCTTGTTGCCGATGGCCGACCGCTCGACCGAGAAGGGGAGCCCATCAGCGATCGCAAGATTCTACATCTACGGCTTCGACCTCGTCAGCCACGTCCAGTAAGCGAGCGCGGCATCCCCGCCTTCCTCTTCGAATCCAGGCACGACAAGTTCTACTACAATCGCCTTGTCGAGATGGCCGGCCCCTCAGCCGACCCCATCTCAAACTGGCGGACAATGAAGCACATAATGAAGACGGCGGCGCGCAAGGCTCGCGACGCCATCACCTTCGTCTCCGCCTCCGAGATCACGCCGTTCGAGAGCCGAAATGAAGACCCACAAGTCATAGCAGAGGCACGTGCACTCACACTCCGCAGTATCGCCAGGGCCGTCTGGTACCAAGACCTCACTCTTGCCCAGCGACTTCGAGAGGACACCATTGCTGGGGCACAGCACATCGACATCAGTCACCACAAGATCTCTCTAGTCGACCGCGCCGCGTTCGAGACCGAGCACTCCGCCATGCAGCTTCATATCGCTGAACAACGACGCCGCGCTGCTGCCGCCCGCTCGCGAGCTGCCTACGCGGAACAACGACCCGACCTTGGTGAGCGATGGCGTCGTCATGCTCGTCGTATTGGACAGCGCAGCGAGATCTGGAAGCCGTTCTCGAAGCGCTTGATTCTTGCAGGTGTCCGCATCACCGACAGCAGAGGCCCGACAGTCGCCAGCGACCCCATGGACATGCACAACGCTATTCAATATCACTGGTCGAAGGTGTTCGCTGCTAAGCATGTTGACGCCCCAGCGATGCAGCAATATCTAGACATGGTCTTCCCACCAATGCCTCCACGCCACCTGCCTCTGCCTGGGATTGAAGAATTCCTAGCTGCTGCTAAACACGCCAGTGACTCTGCTCCTGGGCCTGACGGACTGCCTTATCGAGCATGGGTACGATCAGAAGGCAGCATCGAGATCCTCCACACACTCCTCCACTCCATTGCTCACGGTGGACCGATCCCACACGACCTGAACTACGCGCTCATGGCCATGCTTCCCAAGGGTGATGAGCCCATGGGCAACTACGAGTGCTCTCGCAGCCCTGACTGTCTACGCCCCCTCGCCATGAAGAACAGTGACATCCAGATCATCGCCTCCGCGACGAACCGCATCCTCAACTCCGTGGCGTCGGACACCGAGGAAGAACAACAAGGTTTTGTCAATGGCCGTCAACTTCTCTCCAACATTGTCAAGGTGGACACCACCGCCCGCATCACCAGCATCAACAGCGAAGCCTCCAGCATGATGCCCTGCTTCGCCAGCATGGACATTGCCGCAGCGTTTCCGAGCCTCACGCACGCGCGGATGTGGGCTACTCTAAGGCGGTGGGGCATCCACGGCGTCTTTCAATCTCCTGCAGTGCTGCTACAACATGCCACTTGCCTTCCTCGACCTAAGTGGTACTCGTCGACCGCTACTTCTAGCAGAATCTGGGGTTGCGCAAGGATGCCCCTTGAGCGGCGCGCTCTGGGCGCTAGTCTTCGATCCCATCATCAAGGGCCTCAAGATGGAACTTACTGCTCTGGGTAGAGGCCTGCTCAGCGCATGCGCCGACGACCTGGGTATCGTTATTGCTGCACTTCGGGATCTTGGCGCTCTACTACCACACCTGCAAGCTGCACTACATTACGCTGGACTCCGCCTCCAACCGAAGAAATGCGTCCTCGTGCCCACCTGGTCCCTGCCAACGCCCGAGATCACCGCGAGCACGCGTGCCATCCTGACCCAGCTCTACGAGCCGTGGCAAGACTTCTCCATCAATAGCTTTGCGCGCTACCTCGGCGTGTACATCGGCCCTGGCGCTTCTCTCGACCGTCAACGGCAAGGTCCTGCCAACAAGTGGTGGGAGCGCATCCAGATCCTGAGCGACTCCTACGCTCCCATCCAGCAGTGCATCAAGATGTGCAACTCCGCTGCCATCACATGCCTCTCGTACGTCGGCCAGCTCTACCCGCCTTCCCCAGCATTCCTGTCCAAGGAGATTCACGGGCTCCACAAGCTGATCCGTGCTGCCCCCTCGAGCTTCACGAAGATGGACATCCTGTCGTTCACGCTTATGGGCGTCCGCCACGATCCCGCAGGGTATTGCAGCGCTTCTCGCAGCAACGATGTGGCGCGCCTCCACGACCACCATCTCTGGCTGGCAGCCTCTGCTTCACGCGCTCCGTGCCCATGCTGAAGAACTTCTCCCGCTACGAGATGTAGTTGTTGGCATATGGTCTGCTTCGTGCTGGATTGACGCCACTTCCATCGTGCAGCGATTCGACGACGTTCCTCACAACAAGCTGGTCGCGACGGGCAAAGGATCCATCTTCAAGATTCTCACGCGATCCACAGGATCTACGGTGAATGCCGCCCAGATACGCCAACGAGCACATGCGCAAGCTGCTGCTGCTGGACGACACGCTATCATGGCATCCCGTCGTAACAATCCGGAGGATCTGTACACACACAGTCGTGACAGGACTGGAGCCCACCAGGCACCATGCCGTGACAGGGCTGGTGACCTTCACACGCCCAGTCGTGACAGGACTGGCGGATCTCATCAGAGACAAGCTGGATTCATAGCTTCGAATGATGCTACTTCGAGTGCCACTTCACGCACCTCTCCACAACAAGCATACCTACGGGAACTACAACGCCAGCTGTACCGCGACTCCTTCCACAAGACTATCCATCACCGTCTCCGCGCCCGGTTCCCACTACTTCCTGTTGACAGTGGACCTCAGATGGCACCTGCTACGACCGAGCAGCCGAATGGGAATGACAACCATGACTCCATGAAGTACCTGAATGAACGTGCAGAAGCATAGGCAGCAATATGGATCCCCAGCGTGTTTTTCGGCCGCGTTATGGACAACTTCAACGACTGGATGGACTGGTGCGTCCCGTACATCACAGCTGTTCTACACCGCACCCAGTTCAATGCGCACTTCTGCCTCGATGACCAGTACGGGTCAGCCAGTGCTCGCCGTGACATGGCGAAGGGGATCTGTTACGGTGCATGGCATCGAGCTGAACGACCTCGCAACCACCGCCTACAGATCTACACCACCGAGCACATGCCGACCAACACTCATCGAGAATTTGCTGATGAAGCTGCTGAACACCGCGCCCGTCGTCGCTGGATCGAACGGGAACGTGCCACCAACCCGAACCTCCCGCAGGAAGACGACGGCACTCAGTCTACCACTACGGCCACCTCCACACCTCACATCTACTCCGCCAATGACATCATGATGGACTCCGATACATCCGACCGTGACGGACTTCTTGGCCGAGCTGCTCTCCCTGCGAGTGTTGAGCACGTCTGGCGCGACCTGCGGCCCCACCTGGCGAACTCCACGGCCTCGCTATTCTGGCCCGTGGTGAAGACCTTGTCTGGGGCGTGGACGACATCGCACCGCATGCGCGTCAATCCCCACAAGAAGAACTGCCTGTTCGGCTGCGACAAAGACTCGCAGATCAAGAACACGGACGACATCAGCCACTACATTACATGCCCACGAATGCGGGCGCTACTGGCTCAACCTCGGGGACAACCTGCTGGTGATGTCCTCACACGGCTCGGGCTCCACGAGAGCAACAACATCGACGACCACCCGAGGCGCGCCATCACGCATGGCCGCGGCCTTCCGCACGCGCAACATCATGCGGGTGCGCGCCGAGCTGGGCGCGCCCGCCATCCACGACGAGTTCAAGTACCGCAAGGAGGTGGTCGCCGCCGCCCGCCGCGTCCTGAGGTTGCCACGGTGCCTCGTGGGCGGCGCGGGCCCGCTGCGCCTCTAACCCGCGGACACGCGCCCTCTCCAGCGCGTCGTTCGCTCATCCCCCCCCGTCCTCTCTCATCCTCCTCTTCCGGCCCTGCCCTGGCCAGGTAATTCTGCGCGCCCCCCCCTTCCCGTCGCGAGGCCGCCGAGCCGCAATTGCCCCCGCGCATGCCGGAGCTGGAGGAGGTCCCTGTGCCGGCGGTTAAGCAGGCCCAGACGCCCCCAGCCCGGGCTTGTGGCGTTGCGATTTTCCGTGGTGTCGGCATTCCTTTTGCGATTTCGGCCTCCAGGGGTCCCCCCGGGACGTCAAAATTGGGCGAAAAAGCCGAATGCTTTTGGGGCCGCGCGTTGCCGAATATGTTCCCGAAAGGACGCCTAAACAGCGGTTGCTGGTTGCTGCGCTCGATTTCCAGCGTTTGTGGTGCAGTCCGTCCATGTGGCATTTTCGATGTGCATTGTCTGAGATCAGTCCATGGGATGCGAGCTACGTGATGCAATGCATGGAGTGGACAATGCGCGTATGTAAAATAAGTAGATCCTAGAAAGGGCCCCGCCCACCTCGGGAACATCGAGCGGTCGTTTCGCACCCTCCCAGGGGGCCCCCGAGAGGGCCCGACAAGGGAAGCAAGACGGCGCAAGAAACCTCCAGAACGGACGAAGAATGCCCCGAGATAGGTAAATTGCGCTCGAAGACGGCCAAGATGGCGTCAAATAGGCCCAAGAGAACTCCAAAACGCTTCAAGAGGGCACCTAAGCGGCCCCCAAGACAAAATCATAGATTTGCTTGCGAGGTTTCTGACTGATTTTCCGGCTTCCGCCTTTTCGAGCTAACAACGGGGCTCGAGACTGTTCTGGGGACCTTCGAGCTCCTCCGAGCACGGCCCGAGCGGCTCCCGGCAGGGCCCCAAGACAGCCCGTGGAGGGCCCAAGAGAGCCTCCCTGTCCTCACTCCTTCTCCTCCCGCCCCTCCCCATGCAGCCCCGCCATGGAAAGCAGCCGCAAAGCGGCGCGAACGGTCCCGGCACCGGGGTTCTAGACCCCCAGGTTCTCTCCGCGGCAGCTCTCGAGCCGGATCGATGCTACGAGGGCCCCGGGACCCTGTTCGCGCACGGCGAGGACGCCGGCATGCGGTGATGGGTTACGCGCAGGCACGCGTGCACCAACACCCCTGGGAGGGGGGGAGAGGGAAGGAGACCGCGGCGGGAGAAGGACAAGGATGATGGTTTTGTGGCAAGGCGGCCACGCGCCCACTCCTCAGCGCGAGCCCCTGCGGGGCTCGCGCTGGCTGGCTGGTCCACCACGGGGGGGCATCATATTAAGGATCTGCAGCGTCGCTAACATCATCATCCTCACCGTCGTTAGCATCATCACCGTCATCACGCAACCAGCAGTTGTCATCATCGTCATCACCATCATCATGATCACCATCGCCATCATCGTCATCACCAGCATTGTCGTCATCATCATCATCATCACCACCATCATCATCGTCAGCATCATCCACAGCGGTCTCGGCTCTCGGACGCGAGTAGCTCGCTTTTGCTTTTCGCGCTCGCCCCCAACCACCAGCAACCGCCATGGGCAAGAGGGCAGGTGACGCGGGGACCCCGTCGCCTACGAAGAAGGCGGCGGCCGCGGCGGCCTCACCAGCCGCTGCCTTTGGCGCGCCGCCCGCCGCTGCCTCTGGCGCGCCGCCCGCCGCTGCCTCTGGCGCGCCGCCGGCCCTGTGCATCGCGCAGCTCCTCGAGACGGACCACGCGTCGATGCAGCAGGGTCACGTCAAGGAGTGGGCGCGCCAAGTGAAGCACTACGTCGACCATAGTTTGCTCTGCTCCCTGGGGCAGCGCAAGCGCGAGGCGCCCTTTGCGGTGCCCGCCAAGTGTTCTTCGATTCGGCCGTTGGCCATCACTGATGTTGCCTCTGGCGCAAACCTCAGTTCGTTCGCGAGGTCATGGACTACGACAACCTGGTTGCGAGCTTCTCCCGCACCAAGGAATACGAGGCAGCGGGGGCGGCGTGGATGTCGGGCCCGATTTGCTCGGACATCGACGACGCCACCATAAGCCAGCTCGAGGGTGCCGCGGGCGTGCGGTCGGAGGAGGCGCACTCCCTCTCCTCCAGGCACGCGCCCTCGCGGCGCCTCTCCTTCGACGCGCCCATCCCCGCCTTGGTGGTCGACGTCAAGGTCGCCCAGCGGCTTGAGCCTAACAAGCCTGGAGCTTGCTTGACAGAGGCTCTGGCCATGCTCGCGGGGCGCGCGGTGGTCATCACGTGGCGCGCTGCTGTGAGCGAGGCGCTCCAGCAGTCCAACGAAGACCGCGCGTGGCATCTGTTCAATGCCGCGTCGCCCGTGCCCATCAGGATGCGCTTGCTGCCTGATGGCGACGCGACCCACTTGGCCGCTCTGGCATTTTCAGAGAAGATGTTATCTGCGTATGCTGCCTCTGGCGCTGAGTCCTTCTGGCGGCTCGCAGAAAAAACGCGCCGCTTGACCGACGTTGAGAACTGTTTCGCCAAACAGGAACCAGTGTCGAAGCTGGGGGCTGCGCTGAAGGCCTACGGCCTGAAGTTCGAAGGAAAAGCATGCACCGCTGTAACCGCCGCGGCGCTGAAAGGTCTGCGCCCTTTCGTCCTCGACGGCGCCTGCAGTTCGGCTTTCGCGCTGGCCGAAGTGCATTTCCCAGAGCTTCGCGACCCTGGGTTTCTCATGAGGATCGGCTTCGCCTGCTCCACGAGGGCTGGTTCTGACGCCAAGGCCAGGGAATTGCTCGTTTTCATCATGAACAGTTTCCGCGTGGCCCGCTTGACGGGCGACGTCCCGAAGGGCGAGAAACTGGTCGCGAGCCGGGTCGTCGGGCGCGATAGGAAGACGCCGGGGATGCCCCACGCGCTCTTCAAGAAAAAGGAGCTCGTCGAGTACATCTTCCACGAGGCGTTTCTCATGAACAAGGAAGTGGGGAACGACATGGCGGCATTTAGGACGCCCCTCCACATCCTCCAGAAGTTCGCTGCCCCTGGCGCGGATGGGCTCGTGGCTTCGCACCGCGCGTCCGACTCAGGCGGCGGCGCCGACGGGATGGAGACATCGTTTGCGCCCCCCGTGGCTGGGCATCGGAACGCCGTGGATGTCAAGACGAAGGCGATGATCGACGTCGCGTGGCCTCTGTGGTCGAGCGCTTTCGACGACGCAATTGCCGAGCTTGCCCAGCAGGAGTTGCAGGACAGCGCCACTGGGTTCGTCTGGCACACGTACCTCACCGAGACCAGCCAGGGCATTGGTGCCAAGTGCCGCGCCTTCGTGGCCGCGTGCACGGGCGGGCCGATCCCCGCCGACCCCGATTTGGATGCAAATCTCGGCTTGTTGGGGATGTCCGAGCTCGGGGACGAGCACAAGGAAGAGCTCCAGAAGCTCCGGGGGGAGCTCAAGCAGCTCCGCAGGAAAACTGCGAAGTTCGTCAGTTTGCCGTCTGTCGGCGGTGCCTCTGGCGCGGAGTACGCAGTGGTGCAGATGCAGAGCTTGTGGTGTGCGCTCAGCCTCGGGCACCGCTTCGGGAGGAAGAAGAACGACGTTCGCGCGTTCATCCCCCCAGCGGACTTGTTCCCGCCCAACGTCGTCAAGCAAGGCGCCAAGGCGAGGATGAACGAGCAGGCGGCGCGTGACGAGGCGAAGTTCAAGCGCGTCATCGAGTTCTTCTTGCAGAAGAGGCAGAAGGATGATATCCTCATCTTCCTCGACGGCAGGAGCCGCGCGAACCGCAGGGTCATCGAGTCCTTCGATGCGAAGTTGGAGTCAGGAGGCACCCACGCGCACGTCGAGTGCTGCTTCGTGCACGAGCAACCGACGAAGAAGGTGGACCCGCGGTCCGCGGCCAGGGCGTCGAGCTACACGAAGAACAACAGGGAGACGGCCATTTTCTCGGTGCCACTCAAGGGCCCGCCGCGGAAAGTGGTGCACCGTGCGGAGTTCAACGCGTGCGGCGAGTCCTCGACCGCAGACACGTCATGCATCGGTATCCCAATGCGGCGTTTCTCCGAGCTCCCTCGCATGGACCACGAGACGAAGATGAGCATCTTGGGAGCTGCATCTCGCGCTAGCGCTGACGGGGAGCATCCGCGCCTGCAGGGGGACATCGGCTCGAAGGACCACCCGTTCTCGCACGGCGAGGTGAAGCCGCTCAGCTTGTGGCAGACTCTCGTAGAGCACCACAAAGTGACCCACGTCGTGGAGTTCGCTCCAGGTTCTGGCGCTTTAGCTGTTGCTGCCTCTGGCGCAATTGAGTACGAAGGCATCGCTGCCAACGATGCGCACCGGGGCTGGCTCGATTCCACCGTGGACAGGCGCGCGATGCACAGGGCGGGCCACGACGAGGGGAACGCGGAGCAATTGGGCGGCGACGCCGTGTGCGTCGAGAAAGCCAGCAAGTATTTCAGCGGAGCCATGATGGATGCGAAACGTCTGTTGATGCCAGTGGCTGGGGGCGGCGACGATGAGGAGGAGGAGGAGGAGGAGGAGGATGGCGCGAGCTCGGACGACGAGTAGGTGGGCATTTGACACACTGCCTCCGGCGTGCCACGACACTGCCTCTGGCGCGCCCGTTGCCGCGTGAGAGGTCGCTCGAGCATTCGTTTCCGAGGGGGGCCCAGTGGCGTCGGTTCTGAGGATGAGTTCTACGGCGGCGCGCGACAGTGATGTAGGCCCCACGGCTGTCGGCGGCGTCGGCTCTTCTGAGGCGTGAATCCTGCGGCAGCGCTCGGCTCGGACATGCAGATGTCGCACCCGCCGCTGCCATCGCCGCAGGTCGCGGCGGTCGCGATGTCGCCGTCGTCATCGCCATCGGCGCAATCATGCTATTTGTGGTTCTGTTCCGTCATGTTCTCATGGTATTGGTTGCCATACCCCGCGTCTCCTGCTCAGTTTTCCTATGGTCGTGCTTAGTTTTCTCATGGTCGGGTCTAGTTGTCCCTTGGTCGGGTCTAGTTTTTCCTTTGGTCGGGTTTAGTTTTTCAGTGGTCAGGTCTAGTTTTTCCTCGGTCGGGTTTAGTTTTCCTTTGGTCTGGTCTAGTTGTTCCTTTAGTCGGGTATAGTTTTTTCCTTTGGTCGGGTCTAATGTTTCCTTGGTCGGCTCTAGGTTTCCCCTTGTCGGGTCTATTTTTTCCTTTGGTCACGTTGAGTGTTTCTCTGGTCTGGTATATTTTTTCTTTGGTCGGGTGTAGTTTTTTCCCTGGTCAGGTTTAGTTGTTCCCTGGTCGAATCTAGTTTTTCCTTGGTCGGGTGTAGTTTTCGGAAAAAAGAAACTTGTTCCCTGGTCGGGTCTAGTTTTTCCTTTGGTCGGATTTAGTTGTTCCCTGGTCGGGTCTAGTTTTCCTCTGGTCGGGCCTAGTTGTCCCCTGGTCGGGTCTAGTTTTTCCTTTGGTCGGGTTCAGTTTCTCCCTGGTCGGGTCTAGTTTTCCCCTGGTCGGGTTCAGTTTTTCCAATGGTCGGGTCTAGTTTTTCGTTTGGTCGGGTTTAGTTTTTCTCTGGTCGGGTCTAGTTTCCTCCGGGTCGGGTTTAGTTTTCCCTTGGTCGGGTCTAGTTTTCTTTGGTCGGGTGTAGTTTTTCTGTGGTATTGTTTAGTTTTCCTTTTGGTCGGGTGTAGTTTTTCCTTGGTCGGGTTCAGTTCCTTGGTCGGGTCTAGTTTTTCCTTGGTCGGGTTTAGTTTTCCCTTGTTCGGGGTTAGTTTTCGCCTGGTCGGATTTAGTTGTTCCTTTGGTCGGGTTTAGTTTTTCTCTGGTCGGGTTTAGTTTTTTTCCCCGGTCGGGTGTAGTTTTTTTCCCTGGTCGGGTCTAGTTTTTTTTTTTTGTTTTCCTGTGGTCAAGTTTAGTTTTTCTCTGGTCGGGTCTATCTGTTCCCTGGTCGGGTCTAGTTCTCCCTTGGGCGGGTTTAGTTTTTCCTTGGTCGGGTCTAGTTTTCTCCCCTGGTCGGGTCTAGCTTTTCCTATGGTCGGGTTTAGTTTTCCCCTGGTCGGGGAAAACTAAACCCAGGCCCGCGGGGCCGGAGGCGGCCTGAGCCAGATCCACCACCCCCTTACTTTCCTACTTCTCTCTCCATCAATCTCTCTGTCGCTCTCGCCAACCCCCTCGCCCACTTCCTCGTTCGGCCAGCCGCGGGGCCCAAGCGTCAGCGGGGTCAGCGAGCCCCGCTTCGCCGCCGCCAAAGGGAACTTGGGGGGCGAAGCCGCTGCGGGCGCGACGTTCCCATCCCTCGTTCCTCGCAGGCCCCCTGCCCGCGCAGGCTCCAGGGGGTAGGCTTGCTCCGAGTGTGGGGCGGCCTGTGCGGGAAGGAACGTCGCGCGGCCGCGTCTGCGTCGCCCCCCGTTTCCGTCGCGCCCTCCGCGAGCTGCCTCTGGCGCGCCCCAGATGGCGACGCCCGAGAGCCCTCGGATGATTCGCAAGAAGCGGGCCGCCACCGACGATAGCAGCGGGTCCTCTGACAGTCAGTCCTCGCCGCCGACGATAGCAGGCCACCTGCGGAAGATGCGACTGGCCCACCTGGCGAAGGTCCGATCCCGGCGCCCCCGGCGAACAAGCCGGCGAACAAGGCTTCGCGGTTGGAGCCAGCCTCCCCGTCTCAGTTCAAGGGCGGCCCGCCGTTGCACGAGACCGAGGGCGACGACGACTCCATGGGCCTCTCGGACGCGTCGCCGTTCATGTCGGGCGAGGATAGCTCAGCGTGGAGACGAGGGCCGGGGGTGGGTCGCTCAATCTGGCTGCCCATTGTCCAGTCGGCTTTCGCTGCCCAGCCAGCCGGCCTCGCCCTTGCCCCTCCCCCCCGCCATGCCGAGAGCGCGGAGGCGGAACAGCGACTGGCATGCCGTCGCTTTTCCGCCTGGGGCAGGCAGCAGCCAGATTGATCGAGCCTCGCCCGCCCTCCGCTCCGCTGCCGAGGATGGGCGGGAGGCTACAAGTTCTTTCAGCAGCCTCTCCATGCAGAGCCCAAGCAGGCCATCCTGGGCACTCTTCCAAAGAGAGAGGAGGGCGGTGACAGATCGGTGACAGGAGGGGGGCAGCAGCAGTAGAAGGGGGAAGAAGTGGGAGAGGAGGGGGGGGCGGAGGAGGAAGGAGGGGTCGAAGGAAGGGAAGGTAGAAGAGGGGGGCGCCGACGGCGCCGACTGCCGACAGGGCGGGCGCGGCGAGGGGGAGGAGGAGGAGGAGGAGGACGAGGAGGAGGAGGAGGAGGGGGGGTAGGAGGAGGGAGAGGGGCAGGCGGGGGGAAGAGGAGCGGGGGGCGAGGAGGAGAGGGGGGGTGGGGGAGGAGGAAGGGGAGACGGAGTCGAGGACGAGCAAAAAGAATGGAGAGTAGCACCCAAGGCTGACCATCGCCGCCAAGGTCGAATTCGTGCCCGAGGCCCAGGCGATTGCGACTCGGACCTCGGCGCCAGAGGTCTTCAACCCAGACTCAGCCTCGCCCCCGAGGAAGGTCGCCAGGGTCGAGGGCGAGGGGCCCCCCGCCATGGGCGAAGTGGACGCAGGCACAGCCTCTGGCGCGCCCCGCCGCGGCGAGCGCGCCCCAACGCGAAGCGGCCTCAGGAGGCGGCCTGAAGCGACCGAAGGGCGCCCGCCAACTGACCGCCTTCAGGAAGCGGCCTCAGGAAGCGGCCAGAACGCACCGCCTCTGGCGCGCCCCGACAATTCACCGCCCTCAGGAAGCGGGCAGAATAAGAGCAACCCTTGGGAAGACCTTCGCTAGGAGATGGTTGCCCGAGACACTGCCTCTGGCGTGGCCGAGTCACTGCCTCTGGCGCGCCCGTGACGCTGCCTCTGGCGCGCCGTCTGAGGCCGAGGCGGCGTCGCGGCAGCTGGCGCCGCGACGCTTGCGAGCGGAATAACTAGTCGTCGTCATCACCACCATCGTAGTCGCCCTCATGACCACCGACGTCATCAGCGCAATCAGCGACGCCATGACCACCGACATCGCGACCAGGGAAAAACTAGACCCGACCAAAGGAACAACTAGACCCGACCAGGGGAAAACTACACCCGACCAGAGAAAAAACTAAACCCGACCAACAGAAAAACTAGACCCGACCAGGGGAAAACTAGACCCGACCAGGGAAAAACTAGACCCGACCATAGAGCAATTCAACCAGGCCAAAGGAAAAACTAGACCAGACCAGGGGAAACTAGACCCGACCAGAGGAAAACTAAACCCGACCAGGGGAAAAAACTAGACCCGACCACAGGGGACATTAGACCCGACAAGGGGAACTATACCCGACCAGTGGAACAACTAGAACTGATCAGGGGAAAACTAGACCCGACCACGGAAAAACTGCACCCGACCAAAGGAAAACTAAACCCGACCAAAGCAAACACTACACCCGACCAGGGGAAAATTAGACCCGACCAGGGGAAACATAAACCCGACCAGGGAACAACTCGACCCGACCACAGGGGAAACTAGACCCGACCAGGGGAAACTAGGCCCGACCAAGGCAAAACTACACCCGACCAAAAAAACATTAGACCCGCGCAAAGGAAACACTAGACCCGACCAGGGGAAAACTAGACCCGACCAGAGGACAAGTAGGTCCGACCAGGGAACAATGACACCCGACCACAGGGAAAACTAAACCCGACCAGGAAAAATTACCCTGGCGAAGGACCCAACCATATGCAGCTGCGAGTACCGCGCGGGTATGAGACGAAGGAGGGGGCACGCAAACTAGGCCCCTCTTCTCATAGGCACCGCGCCACTGCATGGGCGAGGCACAGGGCAGCGCGGGCAGGAGGTGGCGGGCGGAGAAGGAGAGCTCACTGGGGCGAGCCAACACATCAGTATCATCATCGCATCATGAGACCTGTTACTGGGCACGCAGGAAGAGGTGGATTTGGACCGCGAGATGGAGTGGCAGGGCCCTCAGAAGCGACTTCCACAGCCCATCCTCCACGGATTACCCCAACGGTTCCAGCCACCCGATAGCCACCCAGACGTGCCAACGCATGTGTCACCAGAGTCTCAAGCCCCCCCCGACCTTCGGTGGAGATCCCTATGGGGCCACAAAACGTGTGAGGGGTGTGCCGAAATGGGTGTTGGGGAGTGCCGAAATGGGTGGTGGGGAGGCACGCGAACCCTGCCACTGGGGCCTTCGGTGGAGCTCCCGATGGGGCCACGAAGCGTGTGAGGGGTGTGCCGAAATAGGTGGTGGGGAGGCATGTGGACCCTGCCACTGGGGCCTTCGGTGGAGCTCCCTATGGGGCCACGAAACGTGTGAGGGGTGTGCCGAGATGGGTGGTGGTGGGAGGCATGCGGACCCTGCCACTGGGGCCTTCGGTGGAGCTCCCTATGGGGCCACGAAGCGTGTGAAGGGTGTGCCGAAATGTGTGGTGGGGGGGCATGCGGACCCTGCCACTGGGGCCTTCGGTGGAGCTCCCTATGGGGCCACGTAACGTGTGATGGGGTGTGCCGAAATGGGTGGTGGAGAGGCATGCGGACCCTGCCACTGGGGCCTTCGGTGGAGCTCCCTATGGGGCCACGAAACGTGTGAGGGGTGTACCGAAATGGTGGTGGGGAGGCATTCGGACCCTGCCACTGGGGCCTTCGGTGGAGCTCCCTATGGGGCCACGAAACGTGTGAGGGGTGTGCCGAAATGGGTGGGGCGCATGCGGACCTGCCACTGGGGCCTTCGGTGGAGCTCCCTATGGGGCCACGAAACGTGTGAGGGGTGTGCCGAAATGGGTGGTGGGACGCATGCGGACGGCAGCCACTGGGGCCTTCGGTGGAGCTCCCTATGGGGCCACGAAACGTGTGAGGGGTGTGCCGAAATGGGTGGTGGGGAGGCATGCGGACCCTGCCACTGGGGCCTTCGGTGGAGCTCCCTATGGGGCCACGAAACGTGTGAGGGGTGTGCCGAAATGGGGGTAGGCATGCGGACCCTGCCACTGGGGCCTTCGGTGGAGCTCCCTATGGGGCCACGAAGCGTATGAGGGGTGGTGAGAAATGGGTGACGATGACGATGACGACGATGATAATGATGATGATGATGATGATGATGATGATGATGATGATGATGATGATGATGTGATGATGATGATGATGATGATGACGATGATGATGATGATGATGATGATGTGATGTGAGTGGATGGTGTGATGATAATGATGATGAGGATGATGAGGATGATGAGATGATGATGATGATGATGATGATGATGATGATGATGATGATGATGATGATGATGATGATGATGATGATGATGATGATGATGATGACGATGGGAAGAGGGAGGAGGGGGAGGAGGAGGAGGAGAGGAACGCGGGGCACCGTCTCTTCAAAACGAGGACCCAACACCACAGGATGGGTGGGAAGTAGACCCGACCAAAGGAACAACTAGACCCGACCAATGGACAAAAAACTACACCCGACCAGGGAAATTTAGATCCGACCAGGGAAAAACTAGACCCGACCACAGGAAAAACTAGACCCGACCAGGGAAAAACTAGACCCGACCAAAGGAAAAACTAGACCCGACCAAAGGAAAAGTTAGACCCGACCACAGGGAAAACTAGACCCGACCAGGGGAAAAATAGACCCGACCAGGGGACAACTAGACCCGACCAGAGAAGAATTAGACCCGACCAAAGGAAAAAATATACCCGACCAGGGGAAAACTTGACCCGACCAAAGGACAACCAGATCCGACCAAGGAAAAACTAGACCCGACCACAGCGAAAACTAGACCCGACCAGACCAGAGAAAAAACTAGACCCGACCAGGGGAAAACTAGAACCGACGCGGGAAAGCTAGACCCGACCAGGGAAAAACTAGACCCGACCAAAGGAAGAATTAGACCCGGCCAGGGGAAAACTAGATCCGACCACTGGAAAACTAGATCCGACCACTGGAAAACTAGACCCGACCAAAGGGAACCTTAGACCCGACCAGGTGAAAACTAGACACGACCAAGGAAAAACTAGACCCGACCAAAGAAAAGCTAAACCCGACCAAAGGAAAACTACTAGACCCGACCAGGGAAAAACTAGACCCGACCAGAGGACAACTAGATCCGACCAGGGAAAAACTACACCCGACCGCAGGGAAAACTAGACCCGACCACGGGAAAAACTAGACCCGACCAAAGGAAAAACTAGACCCGACCAGGGGAAAACTAGAACCGACCAGGGAAATCTAGACCCGACCAGGGAAAAACAAGACCCGACCAAAGGAAGAACTAGACCCGACAAGGGGAAACACTAAACCCGACCAGAGGAAAACTAGATCCGACCAGGGAAAAATTAGACCCGGCCACAGGGAAAACTAGACCCGGCCAGGGGAAAACTAGACCAGACCAGGGAAAAATTAGACCCGACTCCAGAACAACTAGAACCGACCACAGGAAAAATTATACCCGACCAGGGGAAAACTAGATCCGACCAGAGGAAAACTAGATCCGACCAGGGAAAAACTAGATCCGACCACAGGGAAAACTAGACCCGACCAGGTGAAAAACTACACCCGACCAAAGGAGGAACAAGACCCGACCAGGGGAAGATTACATCCGACCAGGGACAAACTAGACTCGACCAGGGAAAAACTAGACCCGACCAACGGAAAAACCAGACCCGACCAGGGGAAAACTAGACCCGACCAGAGGAGAACTAGACCCGACCAAAGGAAAAACTAGACCCGACCAAAGGAAAAGCTAGACCCGACCAGGGGAAAATTAGACCCGACCAGAGGAACACTAGATCCGACCAGGGAACAACTAAACCAGACCACAGGGAAAACTAGACCCGACCACTGGAAAACTAGACCCGACCAAGGAAAAACTAGACCTGACCAGGGGTAAATCAGACCCGACCAGGGAAAAAATTAGACCCGACCAAAGAAAAACTAGACCCGACCAACGGAAAAACTAGACCCGACCAGAGCAAAACTAGACCCGACCAAAGGAACAACTAGACCTGACCAGGGGGAAATCAGACTCGACCATGGAAAAACTAGACCAGACCAAAGAAAAACTAGGCCCGACCAACCGAAAAACTAGACCCGACCAAGGGACAAACTAGACCCGACCAAAGGAATACCTAGACCCGACCAGAGGAAAACTAGATCCGACCAGGGGAAAAAACTAGACCCGACCAAAGGGAAAACTAGACCCGACCAAGGGAAAACTAGACCCGACCAGGGAAATCTAGACCCGACCAGGGAAAACTAGACCTGACCAAAGGAAGAACTAGACCCGACCAGGGAAAAACTAGACCCGACCAGAGGACAATTAGATCCGAACAAGGAAAAACTAGACCCGACCACAAGGAAATCTAGACCCGACCAGGGGAAAAAACTAGACCCGACCACAGGAAAATCTAAACCCGACCAAGGGAAAACCAAGCCCGACAAGGGAAATTGAGCCCGACCAGGGACAAACTAGACCCGACCAACGGAAAAACTAGACCCGACCATTGGAAAACTAGACCCGACCACAGGAAAACTAGATCCGACCAAGGAACAACTAGACCCGACCAAAGGAAAAACTAGACCGACCAGGGGAAAATTAGACCAGACCAGGGAAAAACTAGACCCGACCAGAGAAAAACTAGACCCGACCAAAGGAAAAACTATACCCGAACAAGGGAAAACTAGACCCGACCAAAGCAAAACTAGATCCGACTAGGGACAAACTAGACCCGACCAAAGGAAAAATTAGACCCGACCAAGGGAAAACAAGACCCGACCAGGGAAAACTAAACCCGACCAAGGAAAAACTAGACCCGACCAAAGGAAAAGCTAGACCCGACCAGGGGAAAAATCGACCCGACCAAAGGAAAACTAGATCCGACCAGGGAAGAACGAGACCCGACCACAGGGAAAACTAGACCCGACCAATGGAAAACTAGAGAGCTGGGTTTTTTTTCGGGTTGAAAGGTTTTTGGGGGGTTTTCGGCTCCAACCCAAAAAAAAACCTGGCCTCCACCCGAACAAAAAAACCCGCGTTTTTTTGTTGTTCGGGTTGGCCGGTTTTTTTTTTCGAGTTGGGGGGGTATTTTTTCGGGTTGGGTTTTTCTGCGGGTTGTGATGGTATTTTCTCGGGTTGGGTGGCTCGAGTTGGGTATTAGAGTCTTCGGGTTTCCGAATGCTCAGGCATTCGGGCCTTCGGCTGCTGGGGCCTTCGGGGTCCAGGGTTTCCGGGTTTTGCCACTTTCGGCCCTCGGGCATTTTGGTGCGGTTACCTGGACTTCGGGTGTTCGGGTTCGTATTTCGGTGTTCGGGCTCGGGTGTTCGGGTCAGGTTGTTCGTGCGTGGGTATTACGATTCGGGGTTGGGGCTCGGGCTTGGGCGTTCCGTTTCGGGTGTTCAGTTGATTCCGTTCGAGTCAGAACTGGGGGGGAGGGTTCGGCTTCAGATGTCAGGGTCAGCGTTGCAGGGTTCGGGTTCGCGTGCCCGGGTTGGGGGTTCGGCGAGCGGATCAGGCACAGGGCATTAGAGCTAGGTTCCTGCGTTCGTCTGACAAGGCATTAGGGCTAGGTTCCTCGGGTCCCGGCCGCCGCCTACCCGTCCGCCCGTTAGGGTTCCGCCTTCCCGACCCGCCTTTCGCCCATTAGGGTTCCAAGCGTGCCACCTCCTACATGTGCATAATGTGCACATGCGTCATACTTTAATGTCCCGCCCGCCCGACCCGCCGCCCTTTCGCCGCCCGAACCACCCGCCCGTCAGGGTTCCTGCCTGCCCGAACCGCCGCGCCTCCGTCTGGGTTCCACGCGTGCCACTTGGTGCATGCGTCATAATGTGTGACTGCGTGATACTTTAATGTACCGCCCGCCAGACCCCGCCCGTCAGAGCCCCGCCCGGCGCCCGACCCGCCCGGCCGTTAGGGCCCCGCCCGCACGACCCGCCGCCTGCCCATCAGGGTTCCACGCGTGCCACTTGGTACATGCGTCATGATGTGCACATGCGTCCTACTTTAATGTCCCGCCCGCTCGACCCGCCGCCCGCCCGACCCACTCGCCCATTAATGTCCACTTGCTCGACCCGCAGCCCGACCGTGAGGGTTCCGCGCGTGCCACCTGGTACATGCGTCATACTTGGCATCTGCGCCATACTTTAATGTCCCGCCCGCCCGAACCGCCACTCGCCCGCCCGTTATGATCCCGCCCGCAGCCTGACCCGCCCGCCCGTTAGGGCCCCACCTGCCCGACCCGCTTTTCGCCCGTGAGGGTTCCATGCGTGCCACCTGGCGCATGCGTAATAATGTGTATATGCGTCGTACTTTAACGTCTCCGCCCGCCTGGCCCGCCGCTCGCCCGCCGCACGATCCGCCCACCAGTCAGAGCTTCCTCCTGCGTTACCTGCCGCCCGCCCGTCAGGGTTCCACGCGTGCAACTTGGTACATGCGCCATATTGTGTACATGCGTCATACTTTAATGTCCCGCCCGTCCGAATCCGCCCGCGAGGGCCCCGCCCGCCGCCCGACCCGCTCGGCCGTTAGGGTCTCGCGCGACCCGCCGCCAGCCCGTCAGGGTTCTACGCCAGCCTGTCACAATGCGCACATGCGTCCTATTTTCATGTCCCGCCCGCCGGACCCGCCGCCCGCCCGGCCCGCCCGCCCATTTGAGTCTCGCCCGCTCAACCCGCCGCCCGCCCATTCTGGTTCCACGCGTGCCACCTGGTACACGCGTCATACTTTGCATCTGCGCCATACTTCCAATGTCCCGCCCGCCCGACCCGCTCGCCCGCCCTTCGGGCCCCGCCAGCCGCCTGCCGCGCCCGCCCGTTAAGGCCCCGCTTGCCCGACCCGTGTCTCGTCCGTTCGGGTTCCACGCGTGTCACATGGCACATGCGTCATCATGTGCATATGCGCCGTATTTGAATGCCCCGCCCGCCCGGCCCGCCGCCCGCCCGCCGCCCGACACGCCCGCCCGTGAGGGCCCAGTCCCGACATCCGCCCTTGGACTTCCCAAGCAGCTCTCGGAGCCATCCTCGATCGTGATTTCGCGCCGTCGGTTCATTCCTGTGCGCCCTGGGGACCGAGATGTGCCCCCTTCGCCCCCTCGCCCATTCCCCAGGGGAATGTTCAACCTTGAACGGCTCCCCAGAGCAGTGATCAATCTTGAACGGCTCCGCCAGCGCTATCGTTTCCTTGGAGAAGGGAGGCGGGGGGAGTGGGCGGTCCACCGCATCTCACGTCGACTGGACGCGAAACCTGCCGTGTCCATCCCACCGGCCCTGTAGCGCGTGGGTGGTCTTGGAGAGTTTCCTCTTCCACCTCCCTTTTTCCGCTTCGGGGAGGGGTTTGCCCCTCTTCCCTGCCCCTCCCTGGACCTTTCTCCCAAGACGGCTCCAAGAGAGCCGCAGAGAGCCGAAGATGACGTCGAATATTGTTCTCGATAGTCGAAGATGCTCCGAGGTGGTTCCAAAGATGCTCTAACAGGCCTGGATGAGTCGTGCGTCCGATCCCCAGAGAGGAACCAGAACTCATGTTGAAGCTCCTGCCGAGGTTCACACTTCGAACCTGAAAGACCCAGGCTCTGCGGGCCCCATGGGGGGCTTTCCCCGCCCCCACTGCTGGATAAGGGCGCGGAGGAGGGGAAGGAGAACAAGCGGGATAACAAGGAAAAGACAGAGCAGGCAGAATTTGCGGGGCAGGACAAGGCGGAGGAACGGCACCAGGGGGTTCGTTCCTGGTCCCGCATAGGCGCTGCATACGATGAGCGCAACAGCTGGGCGGATGCTTCTCTCACGCAAGAATCATAGCGCTGTCATAGGGCGCCCCGCTCGCGAGCAAGGCGGGTTGGACAGGGCGGGCCTGGAGGTTCGCGGGGAGTTGCCCCGGCAAGCTCCACAAAGCTTGCATCGCGCGTTGGTCGCGGCGCGGCAGCGCCAGAGGGGGGGCGACCCCAGCGCGTGGCCCACGCCATCCTGCTGCGCCGAAGGTAATCGTTTGGTTGACCGACGGCCCCATGTCGGCCCCAGCTCGCCCACGGGTGCGCCGCGCCGAAAAAAAACGCGCAAGCGCGAGAAGGAGGCCCTTCTCGCGCCGCACGGACTACGGCGTCGACCCCCTCTTGCGCCAAGCCCCAATACCCGAGCAATGTGGCGAGGTTATACGGGCTCTCGTGCCCGCGCTGAAACGGGCAGCCATGGACTTGGCCGGATTCAGGGAGCAGGAACCTCTGGATGCTGGCGCACCCGAACGGATGCGCGCCGCGCCCGTGGCCGCGGGCGCCGCAGGCGTGCTCTACTTGGTACCGGTGCTCCCTCTCGAAGACTTCCTCGGCGACGTGCCCGTCGCGACGCAGCTCCGTCTCGAAACACAGCAGCGCGCTAGGGAGGTCCAGCCCCGCCATCCGCAAGAGGGGCCGCAACTGCAGCAGGCCCTGGAATCACAACCGCCGCCCTGTGCCCTGGCGGAGCATCACGCGCTGCATGCGCGGGGGGAACGACATCCTCATTTCCTCAGAGCTATCCAGAGCTAGGCCAACGTCGTCGCCCACAATAGGCCGGATCCACAATCTGGGCGAGGTCGCAGGGGGCGGCGCCAGAAGACCTCCAGAACGGCGCCGTAACCTCTCCAGCAGCGGCATCACAATTTCTTGCAGAGGACGGCGCTCCCAGCTCTGCATCGCCCAGGCGGCGTCCTGCATCGAATCGCGCAGGCGCGCGCCGAACAGGTGCGACGCCAGGGCGCAAGTGTCGCAGCCCGCCACGTGAGCCACGCCGCGCTTGAGCACCACGCGGCGCTCCGCCACCCAGCGCGGTGGCACCTGCGTAAACGGCAGCTGGTACTTGGACAGTCCCAGGCGCCTTTCGCCGAGGGTGATACCCGGCAAAGTCAAGGCTCGATCGTGCTCAACTCGAGCCGACGTGACCCATCGCTGCTGCAGAATAAACCACCACGCGCGCCCCTAGCCATTGGCTCAGGGGACCCGCTGTGCTGAGCGCAAGGCGTAGCACAAAGTGCCCCACAGCGTCTTCTACAGGGTCAGCATCGTATGCCAAGATGCTAAGATTTGTAGGCGTGGGCGGCGAGGCTCCCAGCTGGTGCAACAGCTTCAGACGGTCGAACCCTGCCCGTTCGAATATTTCCTACCGCGCCAGAAACCTCGGCTCACTTTCGTAAAATGGTAGGGCAATGCACCCGGGCATCGGCCCCCTCCAGGTGCGCGGCGCACCGCCTGGCTTGAGCCCGATGCTGCGGAGGATAACATGTGCGCATCATCTTGCTTGCATTAGACAACAGGAGGACGCCGTCAAGCGTCCGTCGCATCCTCTTCCGTTCCCCCCCGCCCGCGCGCACTCATGGAGGCCGGGCTCTCGCCCGACGGCGACGAACCCTCAGAGTCCAAAACGCACGACGGCAGCCAAAGGATCCAGGAGCACTTCCCCCGTGGTTCAGACCCGGGAGACCAGAGCCCATGCCGAGTACCTCCAAGTCGAAAACCGAAATCCAGACACACGCCCGTGACCCCCCTGCGAGCGAGAACCGGCGAACGGGGAACTGGCGAACGGGGATTCCCCGCAAACAAGGGTTCCGGTGGACGGGAACCTAGCGAACGAAGACTCCGGCGAACAGGGGCTCCGGCGAACGGGAATTAGCAACGAGGGACTGGCGAACGGGAGCTCTGGCGGTTGGGCTCTGCATCCTCAACGACGTTGCTTGGCGCGAGCAGTTTTTCAGTATCCTGCGGCAAGACAAATGCCAAATGCACGGCGATCGCTTGGCTGACGCTGCACATCGCTCTGGCTTTGCAAGGCGGCACCCTGCGCCATTTCTTTATTCGCATTTCTCCACTTTGCGTGTCTTGCCTGTGGTCTCCTGTGGCACAACCAAAACCGAGCCGCACTTCTGGCCCCTCGGTCGCGTCCCTGGCAGCTCCTGAGGGTTCGGGTACTTTGGCTTCTTCTGCAAGCGCAGCGCGAGCATCGATACATACTCCACGTGCTCGCACCCGGCGCGGCGACAGAACCATGTGCACGTGCACGCAGCGCCGCGCGCGCAGGCGCGGAACATGCGGGTATCAGAAGAAAGTATGACGTAAGCAATGTCGTTGAACACGGCGCTCACGCGGCTCACCTGCGTGCCGAGATCTTTCTGCCTCCTGTTCGATGGCCGACTGCATTTTGTTAGGACGCCAGCCGCTTCGAGGCGATGCTGTAACTCGAGACCAGAGGAGAACAATGCACGGGCCCCATGCTCGGCATCCTCCACCACGGGCTTCTTCTTCACGTTCATGATCACCGCGACAACTTGCATCAGGTTGACGTCGAAGTGCTTGGGCGCTTTTCCTGATCCCTCCAGAACCACGGCGTGCACTGTCTCCGTCTGCGACGCTTCCCACAATTCCTGAGCATGAGATCTGCCGGCAGCGATCAGAGATGCCCCATTCAAATGTGCGGGGTCCAGCGCGGGCGGGTACAGCTGCATTTTGTCGTCGGGGTCCTCGTCCCACGAATACCACTTCCTGGAATAATTGTCGCGCAGGTATTGCATGTGCTGCGGGATCCTGAGGGGCGAGTGCTTTGCGGCCAGCGCTGCGACCTCCTTCAGCATCGTCAGACCTCCCCCCCACCCCTAGCGGGGCAGGCTTCCTTCGAGCCCCCAGCCGCGCTCCCTCCAGGTGGGGATGGATGCCGCTCGCCCCGACGGGGAGAGCGTGTATCCCCGCCCAGGCAGACAGGATGGATGCCGCTTAACCCGACAGACAAGCGTCTATCCCCGTCTGAGTAGGGAGATCGGACAGCGGGGCCAAGGCTTTCCCAGCGGAAATGAGGAATGGTCTCATGATGCTGCGTCCTTCCGAGCTTTTTCGCAAGGTGAATGCATTGGCTCCACAGAGCTCCCATCGTAGCCGGCCGTCAGCACGCCGCAGCACGCCCATGCCCGACCAGTTCGGGCAGAACAACATTGTCGTGGACTCGCCCTCGTTGTAGCATCGCAGGTTGTACTCCTCTCTCATTTCCCGCGCTGTCGCGCGAATGGTATACTTCTGCGGGCCGCGACTGTTCGGACCCAAGTAGGCGGCGGCTTCCTGCTCGTCGAACTCATGCTTTAAGCGCGCCAGGAAGCCTTCATGCAGCATGGAAGCGCAGTCCAGCGTTGGGATCCGCCGCAGTGCGTTGAGGGCTGCCAGTCCAACCCAGGTTGGTGAGCTCGTAGATGCCCGTCTGGCCAGCAGGCCTGCGATGCTTTATCTTCTTCGCAAGAGTTCCGCTTGCTGTCGTCTTCAAGCCTGCGTGCTTGGCGAAATGGAACTGGTCTTTCGCAGGTTGAGACTTCGGGAACACAACTTTCAGCCTCAATGCCAGGCGCGTAATCACTGCGCAATGCGACGACGCGATGTCGCAAGGATCCGTCACGGATGGCGCTGTCGTGCACGATCCCCAGGCAACGAAAGAAATCGATGAAATTCGGAGCCTCTTCTGTGTTAAAGGTAGCCTGCAGGAGCGGCACTCCGTGCGTCGTGAACGCCCTGCCCTGCGCTCGCCCTTGAACCGCGCCGTCTCCCTTTGGGAACGCGGTGCCGCGGAGCTTGTCTTTTGCCTGCAAGCTGATCGTGGCCGCGCCCGCCTGCCCCGACATTGCCCCCTGCTTCGCGTCCACGCCCAGGTGCAGCTGGGAGTCGTCATGCCGCGTCAGCACTTCCACCATCTTGTCGCAACTAAAACAGATGCACAGTCGCCTCGCCATGGTTGGAACTGGTCGAACGCAAGCGCCTCCTCTTGCTCGTCCGACTCCGGGGGGCCGACCGCAGCGCGCGCTTCAGCCGCAAGTCTTTTTTTTTCGCGACACTATCCCCCATCATCGTCTGGAGATCTCGTGGGTGGGCCCGCGTGTTCTACCGAGTACCGGCGCTATCATACTGAATGATTGGAAAATACAAAATTTCGGGCACACAGAGACGTGCATAGAAGGCACACGACTGCGGCAGCCATCACTTTCTTCCAGGCTCCGGCAACCCCGTCAATCCCGTCCACACGCGCCTCCGCCTCTGCGAAGGCGGCTCTGTGAGGGCGGCTCACCACCCCTCTGGATGAGTGAGGCCCCCCCCCCCCAGCTTCGAAGGGAACCTTCCCTTGACCATGCACTTTGTGATGCAACGTGCGAGTCCCCGTCGGCAGTCCTGTTCACCTCTTCTTAGCCTTCTTCTTCGAATCGCCCTTGGCCCCCTTCCGCCGGAAGACTGTCGTCTCGATCTCCTTGGCGACGCCGCTCTTGGGGCCGTGGTCGTAGCCAAGATTCAAGCGTGCCGCGGCCAGGCACCCGTTGACCCGGAGCGTCTCGAGAGCGTCCTTCAGCTCGCGATGCGAGTTCATCGCGAAAATCCACCGGACGTCGTCATCCTTCTCTTCGTCCATCCCGCCGTCGCTCGGCTTCACGGTCCCGTGGAAACACCTCGTCGCCACGACCCTCGCCTGGGGGTTCTGTGCGATCGCCTTGTACTTGGCCAGGGTGTCGAGCGCCGCGGCGGCCTGCTGCGCCATCGCCCCGCTGCCGGCCGCGGCCTTTACCTCTTGGGACTTCGCCTCCGCGGCCTCGGTGATCCTGAAGATGACGGCCCTGAGGAGGAAGTCTGGCTTCTTCCCGTCCGGGTGGCCTTTGTACTCCCCCTCCTCCGCCTCCTCCCTCGCCTGCTTCCCCTTCCTGTTGTAGCTGTCCTCTGAGGTCGCCAGCGCCACTTGCACCGGGTCGTCCGCTGCCATGGTCAGCGTGAAGTTGTCCTCCCTGGAGTTCGCGTTGAAGTTCGTCTCGTGCTGAAGGAGTAACTTGGCGAACAATTTGTCCAGCTTGCGCACGCCCCCTGGGCCGACCGCGGTCCCGTCTTCCCCCGCTGCCTCGGCCGCGGCCCCCTCCCGCGGCCTCCGGGTTCCCTGGCCCTGACTCGCCTGGGAGCCGATCGGGGCGAACATGATCACCGACGACGTTCAAAGCCGCAGAACCTGCAGGACGGGCGCGGGCGAGTGCGCGAGACGGATCTCGAGCCGAAATGCGCCCCGGAACGGCAGGACATCGATCTTCGGCATGCCCCTGTGGGTTAACATGCTGGCCCTCTGCGCGCACATGTGATTGAACATGTTGGCTACGTGTGCCCACGACGTGTGGTTGAACAAGAGGGTGGCTTCCAGTTGATGCCGGGCAGCGCTGCATACGGATATGCTTGACGAGGCTATCCACACGGGCGAACGTACGGGAACAGTGAGGACACGTTTTTGCGCGAACGAACTCAATGTCGATGGACGTAGGGTAAGCTACCACTCCGTGCGCCTTCCTCCTGTGAATGTCTAATCCTTTAGCTCCTCGGCACTGCTGGCCGCACTCCGGGCACGTAAGTAAGGGCTGTTCAGCAGCGTCTGCGCCATCACCTCGCGCATCAGATTCCGCAGCGAAGGAAAGTACAGCCTTGAAGCAGATTTTCGGGACGTTTGTAAGCCATTTCAACCACTCCGGGGAGAGCTGGGGACCGCCGTCTTGCAAGTGGAATTCGATGCGGGTAGAAGCTTGGGCAGCCGATGACATCGTACCCCATAATGCCGTAAGATCCTGGAGCAGCAGCGTCATCCTCTCAGATGGCTCGTGGAACGTTGCTGCCTCGAAACATAATCGGCCAAACAGGGCGGCCCTGAGGGCGCGAGTGGGATCGTAAGACGTCTCTGGGTTGTCCCTCGGTCCTCGAAGGCGGGGCTGACCACATGCTGCCACCGCGCCAGTCTCCGGCGGAGCAGCGTCGATGCTATCGTGTGCACCTTAGTCCGCTTGCACACCTCGACGTTGGGCATGCGAGTAATGTGAGCAGGCGCCTTCAGCAGGTGACGCAGGCGGCGGTTCTGCCAGCGCTCAAGCTTTGCCAAGTCGGTCTTGTTCAGCACTGCGACCTCGAGGGCATAGGTGGCAATCGAGCGCACAAGCGATTTCCAAGTGCGGACTTTCAAGGACAAGCTGTACATGCCTTTGTATATGCGTTGCGACAACCGACCGTGAGCACTGTTAGCATTTCGTAGACGGATCTGGATTTCTTCCTTCATCGAGCCGTCTGCTCGCAAGCGAGCGCACAGATATTTAACCGAAGGGGTAGCGTGAAGCGGGGTGCTCACTCCAGCGACGTCTTGCACCACTCCTGGTTTTTTGCCCTTGATCAGCCTCAGCAGGGGCTTGCTCCCCGCGCCCGAAGAAGAAATCATCAGCTCGGTCTTAGGTGCATTGCACTTCATCTTGGCCGCCGAGATCTCCGAGGCCAGGAATTGCAGGAAGCGGGAAATCTGCTCGAAATCCACTGCCAGAATCAAGGAAATGAGGTCGTCGACGAATTTGACCTGGGACAAGTCCCGGAGGAGATCGGTTTCCGCAGATAGCTCGTGGGTGTGGCGCGTCCTCCGAAGAGTGGGATCACAGAAGGCAACTACCGGTTGAAATTCGGGCTCGGCCATTTTATCGGCAATCGTCGACGATATCATGTCGTATAGAATGATGAAAAGTGCGGGTCCCTCTACGCTTCCCTGCCGGACCCCTTTGCTCACCAAAAGGCTACGCGCCACCTCCTTCGTCTTCGCGTCCCTCATCAAATAATGGGTTCCGTTATGCAGCTCGCGGATCGTCAACAAAATGTTGTGGTCCAGGGCAAGCTTTTTGTGTGTTTTTTTTTTTTTTGTTTTGTTTTTTTTTTCTTTTTTTTTTTTTGTTTTGTTTTTGTTTTTTTGTTTTTTTTTTTTTTTTTTGGATTTTTCTTTTTTTTTTTTTTCTTTTTTGTTTTTCTTTTTTTTTTTTTTGTTCTTTTTTTTTTTTTTTTTTTTTTCTTTTTTTTTTTTTTTTTTTTTTTTTTTCCTGTTGTTTTTTTTTTTTTTTTGTTAGTTTGTTTTTTTTTTTTTTACTGATTTTTCGAGTGCATCCCAGATGTCCCCCCTGTCGAGCAGGTCGAAGGCCTTCTCCAAATCAATGAGAGCGGCCACCAGAAGGTGCTGTTTCCGGTTGGATCTGGCCCCCGCTTTCCTGTAACGGCGGAGAACCTCGTGTACTAGTGCAATGGCGTCCCTTGTGGACCTCCTCGGCAAGGCCCCGAATTGCGTGGAAGACAGCTCAAGGCCCGCAGGGATGGGGTAGAAGTCACATTCATGAAGCTCTTGCCGGCATGGTTCAACAAGTTGATCGTCCTGTAGTGGTCCCTGGCATTCTGGCCATCCCCCTTGGGTTTGCGCAGGGATATGGTTTCGCCGTTTTGGAAACGTCTCACTGCGCTGCAGAAGGCTTGGGATGCTTGGTAGATGCCATGTAGTGGCGCCTTGATATATTGAAGCCCCAACTTCCACAATTCCGCAATAGAGCCATCAGGCTCGTCCGTCCTGGCCTCTGGAGGTTGGTACTTCAAAGTAGGGCCTCCCTTCGCATTGGGCAACTTGGTGATGGACTCGGCTACGTCCTCGACGGTGTATCCGGAGATTCTATCCATGTCGGGGGGCGGTAACTCAACTGGCAGAGGCACCGTCGCTTTCAGAGGAACGACCGTAGCGTCGAAGATCTCCGCCAGAGCAGCCGCCCTAACATCTAGCTCCTCCTCGTCATCGAAACACAAGGTTCCGGTTGCAGGATTCCGCACTGTTACTGTAGGAGCAGCTGGTTTCGGAGCCAATCGCCGAATGATGCGGTTGCACTTCTTTGAGTCTCCTTGGCTGTTTGCTTGTTCAGCAGTTGCGATGAGTTTGGCAGTGCGCTCCCGCTTCTCGCGCCGCACGGCATGGGCAGCTGGTTTCGAGCTCTACTTGAATTGGCAATGCACCGTCTTGAACAACCAAGAAGACTGATCTGGAATTCGAGCCAGCATGCGCTGAACGGCCTGTTTCGCAGCTATGAGGTGCAGCGTGGCGGTTGACCATTCTGGGAACACCCGCTTGCCCGGGAATGTCGCGTAGTGCGGCAAAGCAGCGTCGATGAGGACGCCTTCCAACGAGTTGAAGAGAGCCGAGGGGTTCGCGTACTCCCGGTCTGCGCCGCAGATATCCAGCCAGGGCTTATCCAGTTTCCTTGTCTCCACAGCATGGCGCAAGGCGTGGTGGAATGAGTGTAGAAGCTCTGGAGGGTCGCCCGCTTGCATGGCCGTCAAATGCTGCATGATCTTCTGGCGGTTCCATTGCAGTCGTTGCGGCGGTCGGCCACGCCGCACCCGTGGGCCAGCGTAAATGTGTGCCTCCACAGGACGGTGGTCCCTGTATCCACCAAGGCTCAACGGAGCTTCCCGGAGTGGGGCTGCGCGGCGGCCGTAACCACCCCGAAGGCGCGTCCAGACGTAGTCCAATCTACTCCAGCCTTCCCGGCCAGGGTGGCGGAAAGTGCCTGCGAATGCCGAGCGGCGGCCGAAGGTGTTGAGGACTTCGAGGTGCTGGTTTCGGACAAACTCTACGAATTTCTTGCCGTTGCCATTCGTCTTGAAGTGCATGTGCCTCGAGCCCGCGTGGCCTATGTGTGGTAATGTTTCCGAGACGGTGGCGTTCGCGTCCACGCAGCCCACCAAGGCGCACCGTGCCGGCGCCTTGTTCACCGCCGAACTGCACGCTTGCCAGAAAGCATCTTGGGCCCGGTAGTGTGCAGAACAATGATCAGCAGGAGAAACGCCCGCCGGAGCGGGACTAGGCGAATATGTAGGGGAGTACCCGTTCAGGATGTATAGGTCTCTCGCCGATTTCCCAGTCCTCCTCAAACGGAGTCCGAGGGCACGCCCTGGAAGCCAATGGTGTGCACACCGGAGCTCCTCGGGAGCAAATATCATGTTGTTGAACGCAGTGAGGACGCCATCCTTCGATGTGGTATTGGTGCGGGGGTTCGAGACAACGCTGAAGCCGTTCGACTTCCACGAGGCAGCGAAATCGAGCAGCGTGCCCTGCAAGCAGACCACAGCGACCTTCCGGCGGCTCGCCTCTCGCAAGATCTCGCCGAGCCTGTCGAGCACTCGGAGCGACTCGCAATTATAAGACCAGATCCGGAGACACTGCAAGGCACGATGTTGTCGGGCTTCGAGGCGGCGCCGGTGGAGTCTGCTGTCAACGGGTTCACGGCATGGCGCAGTGGAGGGTTCCACCAGCAACTGCTGAGGATCAGTGGTGAGGGAGGCAATTGACGCTTTGGTATAATGCACACCCCGGTACCAGCAGGAGCCAGTGAGCAGCGCGAGTCGCACGGCGCGTCTCAGTGCCCGCTTGCCGCCAATACGCCCATGTTCCAGCATCGTTGAAAGACGCCTTCAGCGAGATGCTGTCCACCCAGATTGGGCCATCTGGGAACGCTCAGGTCAGGGGCACTGGATTCGAGTGTGCATGGCAGGCCCCCCAGGGACTTGCGACCCTGGAGCTCAAATCATCCCTCGCGCTGTGCGATGCTTGACCCTTAGCCGCAAGTCTATCGATGTCCGCCACCGTGCCGCGAGGCGCGGAGTGGGCGCGGCCCCGGGCCCCTTGCCCAATCCCCGGAGCCTCACTCGTCACTCCTAAGGATTCCTGCCGAGTCCGAGGCCTCTCATCCGAACTCTCTCGGGGATTCTCGCGCGTTCTCAGCTTATTTTTCGAGCGCCAGAAATCCTCCAGACGGGCCCGGAGGCGCGGCTCCACCTCGGCCCATGAGGCACCCAAGAGACGGCCAAAGAGGCCCCCGAGACGGCCCTAGAGGCGCAGACGGCCCAAGAGGCGTCGCAGAACAACCGAAGTCGGGGGGCCCGAACGGACATTTCGAGCTCTCGGCTCTTTGAAGCTGCCAGGAAACCCTGAGAAGCCGTCAAAAAGCTCCCCGGAGACCCCAGGAGGCCCCCAAGAGAGTCCCCGAAAGATACCCTAGAGGACCCAAGCGAAGCGCCAAGAAGCTCCAAAACAACCGCGCCAGCCTCAAAACTGTTTCCACGAGGCCCACGCGAGACCAACCACCTGATCCCGACGAACACTCCAGAACCCTCTGATTCACAACTCGGGCGCGGTGGCAGGATGGGCCCAAGGCCATTAGATAATGGTAGCCAACGTGATGGAGGAGTTCGGCGTGGCGCGCAGCACGCGCACCAGAAGGCGTGTCTGCTCCGATATGCCCTCCGGCTCCGCGCTGCGCCCGAGCCGGACTTTCTCTTCGACTGACGCTGCGAGAACGGCTAGGCCGCGCAAGTGTTTCTGGCACACGGCATTCACCGAGGCCACGAAGGCCCCGTCCGAGATTGACGCGGACACTTTTGGGACCTTTCCATTCAACCTCTCCGCGCACTCTGGATCCATGGCGAAGTGCTCGAAGACAGCCGGGCACACTTGTTCCAACAAGTGGTTCGACATGAGCATCGTGCCAAGCCACTGCATACCTTTTGGTATGCCCTTCCTTCATGCACTTCTTGCTGATGGGCATCTCGTTTTTTTAATATTAAAAAATGTGCAGGATCTCGTCGACGCCCTCCACGACCTTGTCCTGCGCGCCAGAGCATTGAATTTTCAAATGGTCCAGCTTCCCCACCACTTTCGGGCCCGCGCTGCGCGAGAGCAGAGAGCACAGCTGAGTCAGGAAAGGCACCGTCAAGGCGAGATGAAAGTTCTTGTGCATCATCTGAGCGAGCTCCGCAACGTCCGCGAAGGAATGCATGCAACGCTGCGGAGCTCCCACTGAAAATTCTTCCGCTACTTGACACCACCAATCCATGAAAATGACCTCCTGCTGCATGAATATCACGTGCATGTTCGTCTTCTTCATGTGAACGCCCGGGGGGGGGGGCGTGGCTGCGCCATGCTGGTGCTTGTGCTTCTTCGCCGCCTCCTTTGCAAACGCTTCCCGATGCGATGCCGCGTGTTCTGGTGGCTGAACTCAGCGCCGTGCGCCGCGTCCAGGAACTTCGCAACGTCGACGTACTTGCCCCTTTGCCTGGCCCGGCGCGAGAACGCGCGACGCCTCCGAGCAAACGATAGCAAGATATCCGTCGCAGAAGCGGAAGCGGCTCACTGCGGACGCATTCGTTCCTCCTTGCTGGTAATGGTACCGATTTGCCTGGGCCCCCACAGTGCACTGCCCGCCGACGTCGCCCATCGCTTCGAACATGCACCCCATGGGCATGTCCACGGCTTCGGACTTCCCGTCTCCGACGTTCGCTGTGCACACATTCCACCAGCGGTTTCTGCATTTGTACCGCCCCATGTGGACCTCGCACTCCTTGTTGACGGCGCTCATCATGACGGCCCCAGCGCAGTCCTGCAAGAAGACGGCTGGCAAGGCGGTTGCTTTCGCCGTCGCCTCCATGAGCACCACGAACGGGTAGAATATGCAATGCCCGAGGTATTGGCGAACTTCCATCGCAGCTGTTGAATTCATCTTGCCCTTCAACACAGACTGCGCAAATCCATAAAACCGGCGGCCAATGGTCTGCAACGTCTCCGGCTTGCCGAAGCCGTGCATCCAGCGCGGGAGCGTCAAAAAGAATTGCGCCACCGCCTTCTGTGCCGCGTGCGCTCCTTCCTGGCGCTTCGCCGCGTCCACATCCAGTAGTTTGGCAGTGTCGCTCTGGAGTCTGTCCAGGCCGCAGTCTGGTAGCATCGTTGTCCGATCCTGCGCGTCAGGCAACTTGCTCGGGACATCTTCGGATTTGGCGCCTGCGCTGGGCAGCGAGGGAGCGGTTTGCGCGGGCGTCGGCACTCGCGAGCTCGCGCCCGCAACTCCGGCGGCGTCAGGGGCGCGAGGCCTGCTCCTTGGCAGCGGTGCCGCTCATTCCACGACGGAGTCTCAATGGCCAGCAGGAAGCGATGGTTGCCGAAGAACTCGAGGAACTAGTCCGGGGGGCTCCTTGGATTAGAGGAACAGCCGCCCGTCTTGCACGATCTCGCCCGGGTAAGCAGCATGAGCTGCGTCGCACTGATCGTCGTCGTAACGCAACCAGCTGCAGTCCAACTCGTGCCGGACGTAGCAAACGTAATGGCCCGACTCTGGAGTGCCGCCCTTGTGAACGACCACGCTGCGCAGAAAATACTGCGACCCAAATTCGAAACTCAAATTCGGGATCACGCGGAGGCGATTCTTCCCTCCCTGGAACGACGTTGCCCTCCCCATCGATTGGCCAACAACCTGTCCCCTGCCTTCTTCCCGCCCTGCTGGTCGAGCAAAGTCGCGGACTGCGACTTCGGCGCGGCTCAGCGCAAGTAGCACAAGCGGTTGAGCACCCACAGCGGACGAACTTTTGCCGCTGTCGACTGCACGACCGCACTGCGTGCACGGCGGGCGATCCACGACGATGCCATTCTTTGGATCGCCCATGCGCTCGATTAGATGGTACGGCGTTATCTCGTCTTCCGAAACAGCGACCTCCTCTACGAGGCCCGCAACAGTGATCGTGAAAATGTGGCCAGTCTCCGGTCGTCCACAGATCCTCGCGCACGTGTAGCCCGAGAATGCCATCCAGTGCGTGCGCCATCGAGGTGTTCTGTTGACCGAGGCGCTGCCTGGCGTCGTTGAAGATCGCCTCCAGCGCCTCCGCGGGATCACGCTGCCGCGAACTAAATTGCCACTCCACTTTCCCGTGACCGTCGTGCGCCGCATTGTCGAAGAAGTCCGTGAACTCTAGGAGGTCCGTGGAGTTCCCGTGGTCTCTCGTGGCGGCCTCTGCACTACGCAGTGCGCACCATGCGCAATGCGTTGGTTAGCACGTTTCATGGGCGTCATGCTTCCCCATAGGCGCGCCATGCTGGCGAGCTGTGTAGACACTGCAGTGCGGATGCAAGATAGCACGTCGTCGTGGTCGAGTTCGGGAACGTGCCTCGCGCTGTCTGCAGTGCGTCGAGCGAGGCAATGCCGCCCGCGGCGCTGTCGCCATCCTCTTCAATCGCCGCCTCATCACTGACGCATGCGCTTGCTTCCGCGCAGGCGGCTTGCCCCGCTTCCGCGTTGGCCATAGCCAGATAGTTGCCGAGACACATCGATTGCTGCCCTTTCGTCCGCTTGCGAGCCCCTGAGCTGGGTGCCGAAGCTGCCGACATGGAACCCCGAGCGTCGCCGTCGCTGCCGCCTCCAGATAATCGCCCATCGCCGGCACAATGGTGACGGTCTATGACGCCCGACAGATTCCGTGCGAGATTCGGATTTTGCACCGCATGGAAAGCCTTCCTCGCCGCCGCTTCCTCTGAGAGAAGATCCCAGAGCAAGGCGGGGCGCCGGCCAGTGCTGCTCTCCAAGTACCCCGCGACCTGGAGAAACTCTTCGCATCGCGTGTGCCTGCGTGCGCGGTAGAGCACAACCTCGCGCGCGGCCTGCTCATCGGCCCACAGCGGGGGAACGAGGTACTCGCGCATGACGGCAAACTGAACGTGAAATGCTCGTTCCTGGACGTGGGCGTCGCCGGCGAAGTACCCTCCTGCGCGACTGCACTCGATGGCGCCATTGTGCAACGCGCCCTCGAGCGCCCCCCTGCGCTGCATCGCCGCCTGCTCCAGGGCGCCGTCACCGAGGCTCCCCGCGCGTTCGAGCGCGCGCGATTGCTCGGGGTCTCCGCGCAGCTCTGACGCGGACGCGCGCCCGTCGATGGGCGGCGCGCGCGCGCCAGCGTCGCGCGGGGGCGCCGCGCTCGGCAGGACAACTTTCGACCGGGCTTTGAATAAGCATCGGAGGTACCAGTCGGCGTCTCCCCACTGCCGTGCCGCAGTCAGAGCCATGTATGCCTATTCTCCGGGTTGGGCTGCTCGAGCAGCGGCGCCCGCGTGCATGTCCTCCACCTGCTTTGCCGGGAATAAGCTCGCCGTCAAATCGGGCCAGTCGACCGTCGACGCGCTGCCCATCCTTTCGTCGATGTCGAGAAGTAGAGCATTCGATGACTCCAGCGTGAAGCAGAGATGCGCTGCAACCTCCTCGGTGGGAGCACCTCCAGCACAGCGCTCATACAGATGCGGAGGTGGCTCCCCGCAGCGCGCCGCGCGCGCGTCGTTCCCGGGGAAATCGTCCACGTCATCGCCCTCCTGGAACGTCATGCCCTCCATGCGACCAGGACCTGAGCATGCCCGAGCTACTGCCGCGTCTCGACACCGACTGACATCTTATCTGTCGCTAAGTTGATCGCGATCGGACGACCGAGATTGCGGCCTCTCCTGGCCACTGGTTCCCTCCGCCGTCCATGACGCATCACTGCCCATCACACCGAAAACTCGATCGACGCTGGTCAGCCAGGGCCGATTGCACGAATGCCCGTCGGGCTGAGTTGCGGGTGGACGCGTCCAATCTGGTCGGGATCACCTGACGGGGCCAACAGAACGAGCCCGCGATCGCACCAAATGAAACATGGCGACGCTCAAGAAAAAATCGCATTGATCCCAGGGAAATGCAGCCGCACCCTTGGAGTGGCAGCCCGAAGACTGAGTGCGCAAGCAAGAGTGATCGAACGATTCCGCAGCGCCGTTTGGCCAGCCGACAACCGCAAATCCAGATCGCCATCGTCCGAGGCCAACGCAGCTCGAAATCTCCCACAGGCACGACGCGTCGTGCTCGTTAGCAGGGTGTAGGAAGGCATTCTTCATCACAAACCCCTCCGGAACCCCGCAGACCGACTCCTCGATAAGGCGTTCCCGTCCGCACGCAGCGTTTTCAAGAACGTCGGCCGAGTCATCGTCCTCCCAGGATGTCGTGCGCTCCATGCGACCAGGACCTGGGCATGCCCGCACTAGTGTTCTATATTCACAACGAGTGAACATTTCATGTGTCCCTGTGTTAATCGCGGTCGGACGACCGAGAGTGCGGCCTCTCTGGCTGCGAGCGTCCTGCATCTCTGGACGCATCATCGCCGACCGCGCCGATTATCCGATCGACGCCGATCATGCAGGGCCGATTGAATCAAAGATCCCTCGGGCACGGTCGCGGGTCACCGTGTCCGATCTGGTCGGGGTCGCCTGGCGCGGTCAGCACCATGAGCCCGCTGCCGCACTCCATTAACCACGACAACCCCAACAAATTTCGCAGAGACCTCAGGAAAATGCACCCGCGCCCCCAGAATATGATTCCGACGGTGTTGTACGCAAGCACGAATGATCGAATGAACCCTACCTGCGGTTCAGTGAGACGACAAGCACGAATCCAGACCGCCACCGTCTGAGGCTGACGCAGCTTGCATTTTCCCACACACGCACACATGACGCGTCGTGCTCGTCGACAGGGTACAAGGAAGTATTCTTCATCACGAACCCCGCTGGGATCCCACCGGCCAAGCCCTCGATGGGCAACTCCCATCCCTGCGGCTGCCCAGTGTCGTCACGTGGCATCTCCGAGCGACGGAAAAACCGGCGGCCACGACGACCGCGACGGGTGCGCTTGAATTGCGCCCGCGGTTCATGAGACGCCATTTCTATGTCAAAGGAGCTCCGGCGTGAGTTAACGTGGTCGTCTTGGGTCTGCCCCGAACGTCCTCGAGCCATTATGGCCACGGCCAAAAGGAGGATCGAAATAATCTACTCGACTAGTGCACGGCGCAACCGAACTCCGACCGACATGTCCCCCAACGAGCTTTCAAAGTCGCCAATAACCACCACACAGCGGTTGGAGGTGGCCACGGGAGCGCCGCCCAGGCATGTTCCCCGAGAGACCAACTCTCTCTCAAATGTTAGCCAACGTAGACCCTGAACGATGAGTTATCCTACTCTGTACGTGGAAGCTCCCTTGTGTGAGCTCTGTGTTGTAAGCTATGTGGTGCGCGCTATGTCATGTAAACTAGGTGGTGGGGGCTGTGGTGTGACCTATGTGTTGCAAGTTTTGCGATGCAAGCTACGCGGTGTATGCTACGTGATGTACACGATATTCCACAATTGCCCTCGGCACCGCTGCGCGACAAACTCTGCGTGGTCTGGGCGCACTACTCCGACGCCCTATAAATCCCACCAGCACGCCGGGCCCAAGAAACCCCAAAGACGTTCAAAGAGGCATCGGAGAAGCGCCCAAGAGATACCCCAATATATTCTGAGAGGCATCCAAGAGGCCTCTGGCCCTTTTGCTCGCCTTCCTCCTTTTCCCTCCTCCTCCTACTCCTCCTCCTTTTCCTCCTCCTCCTCCTCCTCCTCCTCCTCCCCCCCCTCCTCCTCATCCTATTATTCATTATTCTCCCTCCTCCCTCATCCATCCATCCCTCCATTTATCCACCTCCTCCTCCTCATCCTTCGAACGGTTCGGCTGTCCCTCTCATTGCTCTTACATTTCTCTGATCACCTGAACTCGTCTGATCGTCGTTTCTGGATAGGATGGTGGGGATGCTGATCGTCGTCTGGGAGAAAAAAAAAACAGGCCGCAGGCGAACGCGCCAGCGGCGGGCGAAGTAGGTCGGGCCGCGACCGGCTTAAATTACCGACGGCTAACGCGCGCGACTAGGCGGCCGCGGCGGCGCCGAATGCAGCAAGCAGCAACTGCGGCGAGGGCGAGGATGATCCCAGGGAGAGCTGAACCCAGGGCAGAGCTGCAAGGTAACCCAGGGAAACCCAGGGAGCACCAAATTAGCCAAACCTGACACGCGCTGCCAAAATGGCGCGAAATCTGAAGAGGCGCCAGCCGAAGCGTCGCACACCGACAGATCAAGTAATGACCGCTCAAAGGTAGGTAAACTTGCGTCCCAGGAGCAATCATGTGCACCGTGGTCCATGCATAGCATAGCAAGACCTGTGAATACATAGCAGTGCAACCGAGCAGGATGGACCAAAACCAGTGCCAAAAATGTACCCAGGGTGCACGTGCGCAGCCAATGGCGAGTGACACCGGGACAATGAAGGCGGCGCCAGCGGATGCGACGCACGACCAACAGTCATCCGAAGTGCGCCACCTGTGACACCTGTGGACCTGTTGGCAACGCCAGGAGCCAAGTAGGATAGACACACCCGACCCTGTCGCGACCGCACAGAACCCAAGCTGCATAAGGCTGCCCGCTGGAAGGCCGGGTCACGGCCACACCCAGGAGAAGCCAGAGTGAATTAGGGTGAAACAAGGGCGGGCGCGCCCGCGGCTTCAGGTGACGACCTTCCACTGCTTCTGGTCCCTCCTGGGTGCGCGGCGATCAGCATGGCCCTTCGCCGCCTGGCGCCCCCTGCCCGCGCCGCCACTTCCACCCAGGTACCGAAGCCGCAACTGCGCCCAGTCAACGCCGAGGTCCAGCGCGTCGTCCATGGCCCGCACGTCGCAGGTATGGCTGCGGAAGGAGGACAGGAAATTGACGCACGTTTGCTGGTCGTGCCGCCGCGGGTCGAGCGCGCCTTTGCTGCCAGGCATGGCGTGCTGCTGGGCGAACGCGTGCCGGGCGCCTGTGAACCTCGCTCCCAGGGTGACCTGGAGCCGCTTGATCGCCTCGCCAGGTGTCTCCCCGGGGGGGTCCCACTGGATGCCGCCGATCTTAGCTTTATACAGCTGCTGTCCCGTGTCTGGGTCTAAAGGTTCTGGACAGTGACGCGCGGCGGGGCCCGCTACCAGGGGCGGGGTGGTCAGCGGCTGGTCCTCGGCGCGGCGCCTGCTGCTGCTTCTGCGGCTGCTGCTGCTGCGTCCGCCGCCTGCCGTCTGCCGCCCACCAGACCCGCCAGCGCGGTCGGCGTCGCTACGGGCCAGGTTTCGGCCCAGGGGCGGCGGGGAGACTGGAAGGTCGCCAGTCACAGAGGCTAGGCAGGGCGTCCACCTGCTGCCGCGAAGACGCGCCGGGGGAACGTTCCGGCCGCGCTGCCGTTGTTCCTCGGCGCTCGAGCTCGCGCCATTGCCAGGGAGGGAGGGGCCAGGGCAAGTAGTGTCAGCCAGGGGAGTGTGGCGGTGGGTGGTTGCCTGTTCCTGTTCTTGCCCATGCTCCCATTCCTGCGCTGGCGCCGCTTCCGCGCCCTCCCCGTGGGCGGCCGGCAGCTCCTGCTCATCGGGCTCTTCCGGCTCCTGCTCCGCATGCTGCTCACGTTCGCTGCTCTGCGACTGTTCCGACTGGTTGGGTCCGCCGCCGGAATCGACTATGGCTTCGCGAGGCGCGGCGGCTACTGGGGCACGGAAGTCTGGCGGGGACTTGCGGGTTGGCGCGGGCCGCGCGGTTGGCCGCCAGGTGAAGGCCGAGTCGCCTCCAGCAGCTGGGGCGGAGAGGAACGCTGCACTGTGGCAAGCGGGGGCAGGCCCCGCCCGTTGGCGCTCGCCTTCAGACCCGCGCCCGCCCTCGTCCACGAGCGCGCCCCCATCTGTCGCAGCGTGACTTTCGCCATGTGTGGGAGTGCTGCGGGTCGCACCTGGCCCAGGCACGTTGTCAGACACCGTTTCTTTCGCCAGGACGGGGGTCGCCTTCCTCAGCGTGGCCCGGCCTTCGAGAGGGAGCGGCTGCGGTTCGCTGTCCGTTCGGGCGGATTCGCTGACAGGGGAGCGAGGGCGAATGGGCGCGAAGGGACTTCTCTCGACAAGCTGGCGGATGGCCTCGACGTCCTGCCTCTGAAAGGCATGTTCGTGGTTCCCCAGCGAGGGGTCTTCGAAAGTACCAGGGGCGGCGGCGGGCGGAGTCGCAGCGGGGCGTTGTTGGGTCTCGCCGCCAACCAGATGTATCGACAGCCCCAGGCTTTGCAAGTAATGGGCTCCGTATCGGCCGTTTGCCAAGGGGATGGCCTCGGAGGCGTTGGCTGGAGGGTCTGTGCCGATCGCAAACGCGCGCCCGTCTGTGGCCCGCGCGCACCTCCAGGAGTCAAGCGAAACCTCCAATCGTGAGCGCCCAGGGCCGCTGTCAGTCACACTTTCACGCACCCCCACGACGCGAGAATTGTAACAACTGACGGCCGCGTTTGGATTTACGAGCTCCTGGCTGTCTGTTGCGCGCGGAATGTATCCGATTCCCGCAGTGCCGTCCGCAGCTTCCGAACTGCCGTCGCGATGCTGTTGCCAGGAGAGTGCGCCATTTCGGGCGCATATTCGGCGTCCGCCAAGACTCTGCTCCCAGGGCGCTGGTAGGAGCGAGGGGACGCAATTTCGGCCGCATCTTCCGCCTCAACAACGAGACCGCCTCCAGGACGCTGATAGGAGTGAGGGGTTGTAGGAACGCCTGCGCGGTTGTCTCCTGGAGGGGAAGGCACCGGCGCGCTGTGGCTGACGACCGCCTGTTCAGTCTGTAGCACTCCCAGGGGACTACTGCAGCTGAAGGCCGCACGTTCCAGTGTGAACTCCTGACTCTCTATGCTGCGAGGAGGCTCGAGATATCCTCCACCATCCGCTCGGGGAAGCGTCGTGGACCTCCTCTCGGGGGGAGGCTGGTCTCCGAGCGCAGGCGCGCCCTCTGCGGCATTCCCGATTGTCGCCACGATACTGTTGCCAGGGGGCACGCAATTTCGGCCGCATCTTCCGCCTCAACAGCGAGACCGCCCCCGGGACGCTGATAGGAGTGAGGGGTTGTAGGAACGCCTGCCGTCAAACATTCTCGGCACCCCCCCCCCCCCCCATCTCCGAAACCTCCGCGCCTTTCGGGCATTTGCCCTACATTCTACAACGCCCCCTGCTCCGAAATCTCGATCCCGCCAGGACTGGGCGCAAGTGCCCTTCTCCTCGAAACATCCGTGCACGTCCGCAGCGCTTCCAATTTGCTTCGACCCGCCTTTCTTCTTAGTTTCCTGGGTTCCTGGGTTCCTGGGTTCCTAAGTTTTTCCGTTCCTCCTGAGTTCCTAGGTGCCTGAGTTCCTGAGTTCCTAGGTTCCTGGGCTCCTGGGCCCCTGGGTTTGGGAGTTTCTCAAACTACGACGCTTCTCCAAGCCCTCCTCCTTCTCCGCGACCCGCCATCCCAGCGAAAGCTGAAAGCTACCATCCGATTCGCATCACCCATCCTCACAATTCCAAGATCATGGAGACCGCGGCTCGAGACGCCACCTAAAGCCCCAAAGAAACTCCGTCTTCACGTAGCGCCCTCCCGCCAATTCCGGCACGCCCCTCGCGCAGATCGTGCTCGCCAGGGGGGCTCCACCTACGGTGCGAGAGACAAACTTCGGGGTTGGTTTTTTTTGGGGGGGGCGGGGGCCCCCGCAGCGCGCCAACCCGAAAAACAAAAAAAAAAAAAAAAAAAAAAAAAAAAAAAAAAAAAAAAAAACCCTTTCAGCCAGACAGAACATAAAAACGCAGCTCAAAACTAGACCCGACCAGGGATAAACTAGACCCGACCAGAGAAAAACTAGACCCGACCAATGGAAAACTAGACCCGACCAGCGGAAAACTAGACCCGACCAGAGGAAAACTAGATCCGACCAGGGAAAAACTAGACCCGACCACCGGGGGGGGGGGGGGGAGACCCGACCAAGGGAAAACTTAGACCCGACCAAAGGAAAAACTAGACCCGCCCAGGGGAAAACTAGACCCGACCAGGGAAAACTACACCCGACCAGAGAAAAACTAGACACGACCAAATGAAAAACTAGACCCGACCAGGGGAAAAGTAGACCCGACCAGAGGAAAACTAGATCCGACCATGGAAAAAATTAGACCCGACCAGAGGAAAATTTGATCCGACCAGGGAAAAACTAGACCCGACCAGGGGAAACACTAGATCCGACCAAAGGAAAAAATTAGACCCGACCAAGGGAAAATTAGACCCGACCAGGGAAAACTACACCCGGCCAACGAAATAATAAACCCGTCCAAAGGAAAAACTAGACCCGACCAGGGGAAAACTAGACCCGACCAAGGACAACTAGACCCGACCAGGGGAAAAACTAGACCCGACCAAAGGAAACAAATATACCCGACTGGGGGAAAACTAGACCCGACCACAGGGCAACTAGATCCGACCAGGGGAACTAGACCCGACCACAGGAAACATTAGACCCGACCAGGGGAAAACTAGAGCCGACCAGGGAAAAACTAGACCCGACCAGAGAAAAACTAGACCCGACCAAAGGAACAACTAGACCCGACCACAAGGAAAACTGGACCCGACCATCGGAAAAATTAGACCCGACCACATGGAAAATTCGATCCGACCATGGAAAAACTAGACCCGAGCAGGGGAAACTAAACCCGACCAGAGAAACATTAGACCCGACCACAGGAAACACTAGACCCGACCAGGGGAAAACTAGACCCGACCAGAGGAAAACCAGATGCGACCAGGGACAAACTAGACCCGACCAACGGAGAACTAGACCCGACCAGGGGAAAACGAGACCCGACCAGGGAAAAAACTAGACCCGACCAGAGAAAAACTGGACCCGATCAAAGGCAAAACTAGTCCCGACCAGTGGAAAACTAGACCCGACCAAAGGACAACTAGATCCGAACAAGGAAAAACTAGACCCGACCACAAGGAAAACTAGAGCCGACCAAGGGAAAAAAGTAGACCCGACCAACGGAATAACCAGACCCGACCAGGGGAAAACTATACCCGACCAAGGAAAATTAAACCCGACCAGGGAAAAAGCTAGACCCGACCAAAGAAACAACTAGACCCGACCAGGGGAAAACTAGACCGACCAGAGAAAAACCAGAACCGGCCAAAGGAACAACTAGACCCGACCACAGGGAAAAACTAGACCCGACCAGGGGAAAAGTAGACCCGACCTGTTCGGATATGTAACAAGTCAGAGGGGTACCCCAGCAGGTATTCCCAGGGCCAGGCTGAGGACAGAGAATGAGATCTTGCATCGTCGCCATATTTTGGCTCAAGAAATATTTCCCCTCCCCTCCATCACGAGAGTTTGGGGGAGGAGGATTGCTTTGCATGGTAGCGCGGAGCATGATATGATCCACGGCATTTTGCTGAGTGACTCCAAGGAGTCACGGGTCAGCTTCCGCCATGGAGCAGCAGGTGCAGCTGCAAGCGCAGCAGATTGCAGAGCTGAGAGATTTACTGCAAAGGCAGTCGCAGGAGCTCCAGAGGATGGCCGCGGCCCAGCCAGCAGCACCAGCGCAAGCAGCAGCACCAGTGCCCCCAGCAGGGCCACGACGTATGGAAGGTATCTTGGACAGCAAGATAGTGGGCAAGGTCAAGCAGTTTGACGGCCAACGTTCTTCATGGAAGACCTTTGAGTTTCACTGGAAGGCCTACTTGGTGGCCAACGATTTTCGTTTCAGAAAGATGTTTCAGGCCATCGAGGACGAACCTGATGTGGCAATGCTGGTGAATGACGTAGGCAGTGTGAATAATCCAGATTTCGAGCCTCTCTCCAGCCAGCTGTACTTTATGTTGGTGCTGGCGATGCCAGAAGACAGCACGGGCGAGAGCATCCTCTCCAATACACCAGAGGGAGAGGGCGCCCTGGCTTGGAAGAAGCTCTTGAACGAGTACTCTCCCAATGCGCCTGGCAACATCGTAGGGCAGTTCAGGAAGATTCTAGGTACGGTGTTCCCCAAGGATGCGGACATTGTCACGGAGATCATGAAACTGGACAAGGAGATCGCCCGCTACGAGAAGGCGAGTGGCGAGACGGTGTCGGCGAACGTCTCGCGTGGCATCCTCCTGGGGGCTCTCTCAGAGGAACCTGACCTCCAGAAGCACTTGTTCCGCAACCTTCGGAGTTTGCCAACCTACGCCGACATGAGAGCAGAGGTAGTGAACGCCCTTGCAGCCCAGAGGAGCGTGAGCGACGACGCCATGGAGATTGGAGCGCTCAAGGGCGGCAAGTCCAAGGGCGGCAAGGCGAAGGGCGGCAAGGACGGCAAGGGCAAGAAAGGCAAGGGCTACGACTCCCAGAACGCCGAGAAGTGGTGCAGCTACTGCGAGAAGCCGAACCACGTACGCTCGGAGTGCCGCAAGAAGGCTGCTGATGATAGGAGACGGGATGCAGAGGAGGCCGCGACGAAAGCCAAGCATGACAAGAAGGATCGGCAGAAGCAGCGAAGAGCTCAAGCTAAGGCTGGAGCCTTGTCTGCTGGCACAGCACCGTCACTACCGACTACGGGGACGCTGCCGACGGCGATGCCGACGAACCCAGGTGCGACCGGTACAGGGCCGTCGTGTGCAGCGAGCAGCGCTAGCACGATCCCAGTTGGGCTGAGAGCTTTGACATCGAGCTCGGACGCCACATCCAGCACCCTCAACACCAAGTTTGTTTTCGGTCTTGAGGCGATCGAGGCCGAGGAGAGGCATGCGAGCATCGCAGCGGTCAGCCACAAGCCGAAGGACGCGATCATGATCGACAGCGGTGCGCAGATCTCGGCGATGCCCAGCCAGATGGTGTACGATGCAGGCTACACGATCCAGAGGTCAAAGATCCACGAGCTGCATGCGATCGACGGGAGCAAGGTCCCCCACCATGGTCGTACCGACGTCAAGATTCGACGAGGAGATGCAGTCCTGCAGCTGGGCATGGAGGTAGCCGACATCGAGTACCCCGTCCTCTCCACAGATGCCATCACGAGGCGAGGCCAGTCCGTGTTGCACTCGCCGATGGGAGACTGGATCGTGGACGCTCCGATGCTGCCGCCCGACGGCGCCGAGGTGATCAAGCTGAAGAAGGAGCGCTCGGCCTGCTACTTGGAGTTCGACGAGCTGCTGAAGGACGGCCAGAACGCCGAGCAGAGCAAGGTCATGGCTGCGCTCCGACCGCAGGAGTTAGAGGACTCCGTGGGGATCTTGGCTGCAGCCCGCAAGACGCTGGCACCCACGACTGCGCCAACGAGCTCGTCTGGGGCTCTGCCTCGAGCGCTTGGACCAGACCCCTCGGAGAACGTCACCCTGAAAGCGAAGGAGCTCATGAGACCAGGACAGCCGACGGCGCAGGAGAGGCGTGCCCATGCAGCACACCACCTGCCCTTCAGGCCCTGGTGCCCCGTGTGCGTGATGGGGCGAGGCCGTGAGCGACCTCATCCGAAGCAGCAGGACAGCCCTGAGCTCGACGCGGACCAGGTGCCGATCGTGGAGATGGACTTCTTCTTCGCAGCTACTGACGACATCGCCAAGAAGTACACGATGCTCCACGGCTTCGTTGTGAAGTTTAATTGCGTTTTTTTTTATTTTTTTTTTTTTTTATCTCTCTTTTTTCTCTTTTTTTTCATTTCTCTTTGATTCATTTTTTTATTTTTATTTATTTGTTTCTTTTTTCTCTTTTTGTTTTTTTATTTTTTCTCTATTTTCCTTTCTTTTTGTTTTTTTTTTTGATTCTCTTTTTTTTTTTTTTTTTATTTGTTCTTTTTATTTCCTTTTCGCGAGGCCAAGCGCATCCCCAGGGACGAGAGACGCACGATGATCCCTGTGCTGAACATCGTAGACGGGAGGTCGAATGCTATGGGCACACTGATGACGAACAAGATGGTTGGGCAATACAAGACTCTGTACGTGGCAAAGCTGATCGACTCGTGGGGTCACACCACAGTTGTTCTACTGACTGATGGCGAACCCGCTATCGTGGCCATAGCCGAAGATGTCAAGAAACATCGGAGCCATGGCACCATCGTTCGTAAAGCCGCAGCGCATTCTCATCAAAGTATGGGGCGCGTGGAAGGCGCCAACTCTCTGGCAGCGGGCCTCTTGAGGACCTTCAGGTTCGCGCTGGAGAAGCGGTTGGAAGTCACGATCGACGCCGACCACCCGATCCTACCCTTCGTGACGAACGCGATCGGCTGGTACGTCACACGATTCCAGCCGCGGGAGCACGGAGGGTCCTCCTACAAGTTTCTCTTTGGCAAGGAGTACGATGGAGAAGTCGCCGAGATCGGCGAGCAGGTTTGGTATCGGATCGCTGGGCGGGTAGCCAGCGGTCAGGGCAAGTTCGAGGCCCGCTTTGCCAAAGGCGTGTGGGCAGGCAAGTCGGAGTTTGACGACCAGCACCTAGTCGTGGACTTGCAGCGCGGGCTCCTCAAGGTGCGCACGGTGCGTCGCATGCCCGAGGAGTTCCGCTGGTCCGAGGACCTGCTGAGGCAGATCAGCGTGACGCCCTGGGACCCCGCGCCAGCTAGGGCCAAGGAGATTGCGAGGCCCAAGGGCCTCTACATCACAGAGAGGATGATTGACAGACATGGACCGACTTCAGAATGCCTCAAATGTTCCACGGGGCGAGGACAGCACTCCGACGCTTGCAGGCAGAGGTTCGAGCACATCGTCCAGGAGGAGCTCGAGCGGAGGCTCAAGACTGAGGGAGCCTCGCCAGCGACACCAGCGCCGCCTGGCGTGGAGCCTGGCTCGCCCGTGCCCGAGAGTGCGCCTGGTCCTAGTCAGCGCTCGCACCCTGAGGACCGAGCGCCGGGCACACCGAGGCCAGGAGCGCAGGTGCAGGAGGCCACGGCGGACCAACCCCCCAGGAGCTCTGTCGGGAACATCCCCGACACGCCGATGGACACCAAGGAGGACACGACTCGCAAGCATCAGGTCGAGGCTGCAGGATCCGAGGGCCAGGGCGGCAAGCGCCAGAGGATCGAGCTTCTTGGTGAGGCCTGAGGTGACAGTCATAGCGGGCATGTCGGTGTGTGAGCTCGCGGTCTGCGAGGCGGGCGACTCCGAGGAGTACGACCCCGTCTGGGACCCGATCCCCACGGCCGAGAGCCGATGTGACGGCAGATGCCCATCACATGGAGGACGGTGTGCACTTCGAGCTGACCACCGTGGAGGCTGCGCCTGTCGGCTGTGCCTGATCCATGCTGCGCGTGCCGTGGAGGCCCCGAGCGCAGTGGTGGCAGGCCTGTACAGCATGTGGGCGGGCGGTCTGGATGACGAGGTTGAGAGCCCGCAGATGGTCCACTACGACTACTACTCAGGCGAGCCGTTGGACGAGGACCTCTACCAGGAGGGCAGGCGCGACGAGCTGGAGGCGATGAAGGAGTACGGTGTCTACACGGAGATCCCCATCTCTCAGTGCCAGCCAGGGGGGAAGCACGTCAGGGGCTTTCCGATCGCCCACATGAAGGGCGACAAGGTGCGCTGGAGGTTTGTCGCGACCGAGGTGAACGACAAGCACCGCGAGGACAACCACCAGGGCACGCCGCCGCTGATGGTCATCAGACTGATCATTTCCCTCGCAGCATCCAAGTCTGATGCTGACGGCGTGCGCCGTCGGCTGCTGCGTGTCTGGGATGTCCGCAAGGCGTTCTTCAATGCAGACTTGGACGAGCTGGTCTACGTGCATCCAGGTTGGGAGCTGTGTCCAAAAGGCTTCTGCTGGGTTTTGCACAAGGCGATGAACGGGACGAGGAAGGCCTCGCAGCTCTGGGGCGAGACGAGCAAGGCAGCGATCGATGACGCAGGAGGCAAACCGTTGAAGGGCACAGCTGGGACCTACTACTTCGAGAACTTAGTGGGTGACGGCATGGGCGCCACGATGTGCTGCCACGGTGATGACTTCTTGGCGGAGGGCCACCGCGACACCCTCGACGCCATCGGCAACTTCCTGGAGGCGAACTTCGAGGTCACCGAGTCCGAGAGCATAGGCCCAGGTTACCCTGGAGAGCTGAACTACTTGAAGCGCATAGTGGGCTACACGAGTGAGTTGCCCGAGACCAGGATGCCAGGCTTCTACTGGAGTGCTGATCCGAAGCACGTGGAGGAGCTCATCCGCTGGGGCCACAAGTCGGGTTCCAAGGCTGCGCCTACCCCTGGAACAAAGGCTACGGGGGCAGGCATGAGGAATGCCCCGGACCCACTGCCCGTGGCCGAGGCCAAGTCGACCTCTTCAGCGGCAGGGCTAAGCCTGTATGTCTCGAGTGACAGGCCTGATGCTATGTTCAGCTCCAAGACGATTATGCAGCACGTCAGCAAGCCAAACGTCCTGATGAACGCACGTCTGCACCGGCTGTGCAGGTACTACGAGGGCGCACCGAGGCTGCTGTGGTGCTACGAGCTCCAGGACTTACCAGAGGTTCTCCGAGTGGACGCGGATGCCGACTGGGCGTCTACGACAAGCCTCTTCAGGACTTCGACCTCTGGGGGAGTTGTTCGTTTCGGAGGCCACACGGTCGAGGCGTTCGCGGTCAGCCAGGCAACTCAAGCGTTGTCGTCAGGAGAGTCGGAGTTCTACGCCATCGGGAGTGGAGCTGCAAGAGGTTTGCAGGCGAAGCACTTCCTTGGAGAGGTGGGCGTCACCGTGCGTCTTGTCGTGGCCAGCGACAGTGCTGCAGGCAGAGGGATCTGCCAGCGCCACGGTGTGGGCAAGGTGCGCCACCTCGAGTTACGGTATCTCTGGCTACAGGACCGTGTACGGTTGCGACAGCTGGAGTTGATCAAAGAAGCGACCACGGAGATGGTTGCGGACATCCTCACGAAGTATGTGGAAGCAGAGACCCTGTTTAAGCACATGGCGACCATGAACCTGCGGCTCGTGCCGCTCGGAGCAGTGGTAGTGAGCGCGCTGCTACCGACGGTGCGCGGCCAGGAGACGGTGGAGGGCGCCAAAGGCGCGCCCTGGCTACTGATTGTGATGGCTTTGAGCATAGCGTTGCTGTCTTTTCTAGTAGGCTGTTGTGCTGGAGCCAGAGCGGGCTCCACTGCGGTTTGCTATGAGCGTCCCGAGACGCTGAGTGATGACAGCGCAGCTCCTGAGCAGACCGCAAGCGACGGAGATGCGAGAGTGCAGCTAGTTCTTTCAAGGTTGACAGTGCCTGACCTACGGGCCATTGCTCGTGCGAACAAGATCGGCCTGGGGGTGGGCTATGTAAGGAAGCAGCGCCTGATCGAGATGATTATCTCTGCTGGCGCGAGCCCCACCTGCGAGCAGGCAGAGCGCCTAGAGAGCGTTTGTGCCATTCTTTCCAAGGCTGGTCTGAGTTGTTTTGTGCAGCCACGCCTGCTGTTCACTAAGCAGGGGCTGGAGAGTCATTTGGTGCTGTTAGAGACGGCTTGCACGCCGTTGCGGAAGATCTCGGATTGATCACCGAGATTGGAAGCAGTGATGCAGTTTTTCGGCCCTTCACCGCTCCATGCCTGAGGAGAGGTGTTCGGATATGTAACAATTCAGAGGGGTACCCCAGCAGGTATTCCCAGGGCCAGGCTGAGGACAGAGAATGAGATCTTGCATCGTCGCCATATTTTGGCTCAAGAAATATTTCCCCTCCCATCCATCACGAGAGTTTGGGGGAGGAGGATTGCTTTGCACGACCAGGGAGAAACTAGGCCCGACCAAAAAAAACTAGACCCGACCAAAGGCAAAACTAGACCCGACCAGGGGAGAACTAGACCCGACCAGGGGAAAATTAGACCCGACCGAGGGAAAACTAGACCCGACCACAGGGAAAACTAGATCCGACCAAGGGAAAACCCGACCCACAGGAAAAACTAGACCCGACCAGGAGAAAACCAGACCCGACCAGTGACAAATTAGACCCGACCAAAGGAGGAACTAAACCCGACCAGGGGAAAACTAGACCCGACCAGGGGGAAACTACACCCGACCAAAGAAAACGTTGGACCCGACCACAGGGAAAACAAACTAGACCCGACCAAGGGAAAACTAGACCCGACCAGAGGAAATCTAGATCAGACCAGGGAAGAAACTAGACCCGATCACAGGGAAAACTAAGCCCGACCAGGGGAATAACTAAACCCGACCAAAGGAAAAAAAACTAGACCCGGCCATGGGAAAACTAAAGCCGACCAGGGAAAACTAAACCCGACCAGGGGAAATTAGACCCGACCGAAGGAAAAACTAGACCCGACCAAGGGAAAACTAGACCCGACCAAAGGAAAACTAGATCCGTCCAGGGAAAAATGCGACCCGACCACAGGACAAACTATACCCGACCAAGGGAAAACTAGACCCGACCAGGGAAAAATTAAACCCGACCAATGAAAAACTGGACCGGACCAAGGAAAAAAACTAGACCCGACCAGGGGAAAACTAGACCCGACCAGCGGAAAACTAGATCCGACCATGGAAGAACTATCCGACCACAGCGAAAACTAGACCCGACCAGGGGGAAAACTAGACCCGACCACAGGGAAAACTAGATCCGACCAGGGGAAAAGTATACCCGACCAGGAAAAACTAGGCACGACCAGGGGAAAACTAGACCCGACCAGAGGAAAACTAGATCCGACCAAGAAAAAACTAGACCCGACCACAGGAACAACCCAGGGGAAAACTAGACCCGACCATGGAACAATTAGACCCGACCAGGGAAAAACTAGACCCGACCAACGGAAAAATTAGACCCGACCAGGGGAAAAACTAGACCCGACCAGATGAAAAAACTAGATCCGACCAGGGAAAAACTAGATCCGACCACAGGGAAAACTAGACCCGACCAGGGGAAAAAGTAGAGCCGACCAATGGAAACAAAAAAAAATAACTAGACCCGACCAGGGGAAAACTATACCCAGCCAGGGAAAACTAGACCCGACCAGAGGAAAAACTAGACCCGACCAGAGGAAAACTAAATCCGACCAGGGGAAAACTAGACCCGACCAGGGGAAAACTAGACCCGACCAGGGGAAAACTAGACCCGACCACAGGGAAAACCAGACCCGACCAGGGGAAAACTAGACCCGACCATGGAACAACTAGACCCGACCAGGTAAAAACTAAGCCTGACCACAGCGACAACTAGACCCGACCATCGGAAAATTAGACCCGACCAGGGGAAAACTAGACCCGACAAGGGAAACTAAACCCGACCAAAGGAAAAACTAAGCCTGACCAAGGAAAAAGTAAACCCGACCAGGGAAAAACTAGACCCGAGCAAAGAAACATTAGACCGGATCAAAGGAAAAATTAGACCCGACCAGGGGAAACTAACTAGACCCGACCAGAGGAAAATTAGACCTGACCAGGGAAGACAAGGACCCGACCAAAGGAAAAACTAGACCCGACCAAACGAACAACTAGACCCGACCAAGGAAAAACTAGCCCCGACCAGGGGACAACTAGACCCGACCAAAGAATAAATAGACCCGACCAGGGAAAAACTAAATCCGAGGAAAGAAAAACTAGACTGGAGCAAAGGAAAAACTAGACCCGACCAAGGGAAAACCAGACCCGACCAAGGAAGAACTAGACCCGACCAAGGAAAAACTAGACCCGACCAAAGGAACATTTAGACTCGACCAGGGGAAAACTAGACCCGACCAGGGAAAAACTAGACCCGACCAGAGAAAAACTGGACCGAGCGAAAGGCAAACATTAGACCTGACCAGGGGAAAATTCAACCCGACCAGAGGAAAACTAGACCCGACCAGGGAAAAACTAGACCCGACCAGAGGAAAAACTAGACCCGACCAGGGGAAAACTAGACCCGACCAAGGAAAAACTAGACCCGACCAGGGAAAAACTAGACCCGACCACAGGGATCACCAGACCCGACCAGAGGAAAACTAGACCCTACCAGAGAAAAAGTAGACCCAACCAGGGGAAAAACTAGACCCGACCACAGGAAACACTAGACCCGACTAGGGGAAAACTAGACCCGACCAAACGAACAACTAGACCTGACCAAAGGAAAAACTAAACCGGACCAAAGGAAAAACTAGACCCGACAAGGGGAAAACTAGACCCGACCAGGGAAAAAATAGATCCGACCAGGGGAAAACTAGACCCGACCATGGGAAAACTAGACCCGACCACAGGGAAAACTAGGCCCGACCAGGGGAAAACTAGACCCGACTCTGGAAATTACCCTGCGACGTACCCAACCCACGCGCATCAAATGGCAAGCGGAGTATGCACACATTAGCAGGAACAGCGACAGTGTAGACGCGGCGATTTGCTGTGCAAGCTACATGGGATGCGCATGCGTTGCACGATTCACAGGACGACGATCGAAAGAACGAGGCTTGAGGCCCCAGGATCGAAGAAGAACGGGTACGGGAACGAGGGGTAGGAGGGGGATGGAATGGAGGGCGGGGGGGGCGAAAGGCCATCGCGGAAGCAGCAGCATGCATGGAGAAGGTGAGGCGGGGAATAGGACGACGATGAAAGTGGCGGGAGGAGACAGAAGACTGCCGCGTTTTTCAAGTGCGAGCTAAACCAGCAGCGCTGCCTGCGCCATGTCGTCGCAGAGTTCCACATGATAAAACTTGTTCAGAGTGCAAGGAACGAGCGAGGCGTAGCTCGCCCGCTAGCTTCTCCGCCTCCTTCCCGCGCACTTCAGCGCGGGAGCTGAACGCTCGCAGGCGCGCCGCCAGGTCTGCGGGCGGCCCGCGGGAAAGAAACTCAAGGCCGGGGTCGCGTATCATCAATCGGTTGTCCATCGTCCAGAGTTGCACTGGCGACGTACTGGTTGAACGCGGAGCGAGCAGCATCACGCGCGTGCCTGAACGCCACGCAGGTACAGTGCACGCGCGATTGGGACTTCAGGTCGATCACGCGCGTCTCCACCAGGTTTGGCAACACCGCGCGACTGAGGATCTCACTGCGGTCTGCCATGCTGCTGTCCGCGAATGCAATGCGCTGCCTGCAAGTAAGGCGGCGGCGTCCACTTGTCTCAGATGATGTTCCCGCGGGCCCGAAGGGCGACCGCCAGCTCGAGCCGCGGCGCCGGCAGGCCAGATAAGGATCATGCAACAGCAAAGACGATGACAGAGCAACGAGGTATCGGCGAGTGCATGACCGGCCTCCGTTTCCTGCACTTTTTTCCTGTAGTTCCCCTAGCTCATCGAGCTCAGCAGATGTTTCTGCGGGTCCGAAGGACGACCGCCAGCTCGAGTCGCAGCGCCACGTGGCACGAACCGCAGAGCAAGGGCACGCGAGCATTGCTCGTGGTCAAAATCTGAGTCCCCGTGGTGCCTCCTTCCGCTGGCCCCACCAGCAGCCCTCGATAGTGGCGACAGTTTCACAGATCGCAGCCGCCCAGGGGTGGCGAGGTCTAATCTGAGTCCCCGTGGTGCCTCACTCCGCTGGACCCACCAGCAGCCTCGAAAGTGGCGACAGCTTCACACAGGGATGGCGAAGTCTAATCTGAGTCCCGTGGTGCCTCACACCGCTGGACCCACCAGCAACCCTCGAAAGTGGCGACAGTTTCACAGATCGCAGCCCCCAGAGATGACGTTAAAGAGAAGACAATGAGAAGAGAAGAGAAGAGAGAGAGAGATAGAGAGAGAAAGAGAGAGAGAGAAGAGAAGAGAAGAGAAGAGAAGAGAAGAGAAGAGAAGAGAAGAGAAGAGAAGAGAAGAGAAGAGAAGAGAAGAGAAGAGAAGAGAAGAGAAGAGAAGAGAAGCGAAGAGAGGCGGAGAAGGGAAGCAAGAGAGGAGAGGAAGAGGGAAGAGAGGAGGAGGAGGCGGGAAGGAAGGAAGGAAGGTGGAGACCGCAGTGCTCTATTCAAAACGAGCACCCAACGCAGGAGGGCTGGGGAAACTAGACCCGACCAGGTCAAAACTAAGCCTGACCACAGCGAAAATTAGACCCGACCAGGGAAAAGCTAGACCCGACCAGAGAAAAACTAGACCCGACCAAAGGAAAAACTAGACCCGACCAAAGGAAAAACTAGACCCGACCAGTGGAAAACTGGATCCGACAAGGGAAGAACTAGACCCGACCACAGGGAAAACTAGACCCGACCAGGGGAAAAAATCGACCCGACCAAAGGAAGAACAAGACCCGACGATGGGGAAAACTAGACCCGACCGGGGAAAACTAGACCCGACCAGGGCAAAATTAGACCCGACAAGAGGAACAATTAAACCCGACCAGGGGGAAACTAGACCCGACCAGAGAAAAACTGGACCCGACCAGGGAAAAAACTAGACCCGACCAAAAGAAAAACTAGACCCGACCAAGGGAAAACTAGACCCGACCAGGGAAAAACTAGACCCGACCACGGGAAAACTAGACCCGCAGCAATCCTGAACGGCAGCAGTGAAAAAAACTAGACGACCTCCGGGGAAAAAACTCTTTAACTTTTTTTTGTGTATTTCTTATTTTATTTTTTTATATGACCCGACCAGGGAATAATTAGACCCGACCAGAGAAAAATTAGACCGGACCAGGAAAAACGAAGCCCGACCAGGGGAAATTAGACCCGACCAAAGGAGAACTAGGCCCGACCAGGGAAGAAGTATACCTGAGCAAAGGAGAAATTAGACGCGACCAGGGGGAACTATATCCGACCAGGGAAAAACTAGACCCGACCAAGGAAAAACTAGACCCGACCACAGGAAAAACTAGACCCGACCAGGGGAAAGCTAGACCCGACCACAGGAATAATTAGACTCGACCAGGGGAAAACTAAACCCGACCAGGGAAAAACTAGACCCGACCAAGGAAACCCGATCATGGAAAAATTAGACCCGACCAGTGCAAAACTAGACCGGACCAAAGGAAAGACTAGACCCGACGAGGGGAAAACTAGACCCGATCAGAGGAAAATTAGGCCCGACCAAGGAAATACTAGACCCGACCAAAGGAAAAACTAGACCCGACCAGGGGAAAACTAGACCCGACCAGGGAAAAACTAAACCCGACCAGGGAAAAAACTAGACCCGACCACAGGGAAAATTAGATCCGACCAGGGGAAAAACTAGACCCGACCAGGGAAAAACTAGACCCGACCAAAGAAAAACTACACCCGACCAAAGGAAAAACTAAACCCGACCAGGGGGAAACTAGACCCGACCAGAGGAAAACTAGACACGACCAAAGGAAAAACTAGACCGGAGCATAGGAAAAACTAGACCCGACCAGGTGTAAACGCTTGAGGGGGGCCGGTCGAGATTTGGAGGGGTCGATTGGGGCAGAGCGTGCAAAAATATTACATTTTTACTGGGGGAGGCCCGTCTGTCTGCCGCCCATTCTGGCTCCAAGAAGGCGTGGCTCCCCTCGGAATCCTGCCGCGCAACTGTTTAAGTACTGTCGCCATGGCGCTGGTGCTCCACCTCCGCGCGCAACAGCCGCAGCCTTCCCGAGAGTGGGCGCGAGCGCGCAGCACGTGTTCCGGGCGCATTGACTTGCCCTTCGCCATGGATGCGTGGCTCCGCCGCGGCACCGCTCTCTCTCTGGCGTCTCCGCTGCCTCTGGCGCGTCCGCTGCCTCCGGCGCGTCCGCTGCCTCTGACGCCGACGACGCGATGCCGACCGTGCGTTTCAGCTTCACCTACGCCGCGCACGGCATGTCGCGCATTGTATACAACACAACGGACCAGCAGCGCGTCGTCAAGCTAGCCGAGCGCGCAAAGCAGGTGCAGGCGAATGAACGCGAGGCCGAGATGTCGGGGGCCCTGCGGGAGCTGGCGCCGGCCGTCCTCCACTGCGGCGCCGCTGCGCTCCACGGGCCCAGCGGCGGCGTCAGGCACCTGCACTTCCTCATGGTCAACAGCGCCATGCCGTTGGATCGGCGCGTGCGGTTGCTGCGCGACGACAGCCAGGGCAAGCGGCGCGTTTTCCTCCTGGCGGTGCGGAGCTTCGCCCAGGCTGCTGGGCGCGGCGTCTATATGTCCGACCTGAAGCTGGATAACTTGGCCTGGGGTTCCGAAGGGGAGCGCGCTCTCTTCCTGGACGCGGGCACCTTCCGCCTGACGGGCGCGCGCAAATTTCCGAGAAAGAGGCAGCTACAGAGCTTCTTGGCCGCAGCCGAGATTTGTCTTGATTGCCAGACGCTGCTGGAGCTCCACAACCTGCTGTCGTACGGGGAGGACCCTGACATTGTGGCACGTCGGGTTGCCAATGCGCTGAGCCGCGCCTTTCGGCTCGGCTCGGCGCCCGCCCACCTGAACCTGTGGGCGCCGCCCTTGCCCCCCGCGGCGGACGAGGACCTGCGCGATGAGGCTGTGTCTGAACACACTTCTGGGCTACTCGGTTTGTGGTGGAGACCTGCTCCTAGAAAGAAGCTCTCGAGGGAGCAAGAGGATGTGGCGCGGTCAGTCTTTTTTCGACTCGGTCGAAGCCGCCCACCGCGTGCCCGAAATGTACGCCGCGGAGTATAACGCTCTCTCTGGCGTCTCCGCTGCCTCTGGCGCGTCCGCTGCCTCTGGCGCGTCCGCCGCTCCTGCTGCTGCAGCTGCTGCGGTCGCTGCTCCTGCGCCAGCTCCTGCGCCAGCTCCTGCGCCACTCCCGCCGCCTGCTCCTGCGCCAGCCAGCGTGAGCGGCGGCGGCCGCGCCGCTACTCCACCAGGACCAGTCGCGCCGCGGCCTGCGCCGCTGGCGTGGCCGCCGCAGGCGGCGCCAAAGGTTAACGCGAAGAAGGCGCCGCTTCTTCCGCTGCATGAGAAGGCGGCGCCGCCGCCTGCCACGAATTTAAAGGAAGAACAGCGCCGCTGCCCCTGGCGCGCGCGGAGAAAAGCCACCCGTTGTTTTGGTTACGCATGCATGGGTGAGGGCCAGCTCGCCGCCGCCGCCGCCGGCCGCCAGCTGGCCAGCAGATTCGGCGACGACGTGGCCTCAATTGCGGCCGCCGCCGCCGCGCCATCCTCCCCGAGTCCCCGAGACGTGCCAGAGCCGACGCCGCCAGGGCAGCTTCCCCTGACTCTCGCGCCTGCCCCTGCCGCCGCGCCGCTCCTGCCTGCCTCTGGCGGCTATCCGGCGCCTTCGGCAGCGACGGCCTTGGGCCCGCTGCCGTGGCCTCCGCCTGCCTTGGCCAGTGCGATCGCGGCGCCTCCGCCTGCCTTGGCCAGTGCGATCGCGGCGCCTCCACCCGCTGCAACAGGGAGCGCGCCTCCGCCCCCTCCAGCTCCTGAGCTGGGCAGCACGTCTGTCGACGAGGGCGTCGACGGCGACGCAGGCGAGGAGACCGTCGCGATGCGACGGGGGAGACAACTCGAGCCCTCCGAAGGGCGGCGGAGCAGAATGCGTTCCAGAAGCATGCAGAGACCGACCGAGGACGATGTTGCTTCCTCTAGCTCACCAGAGGACGAGCGGGAGGATGCTGCCTCTGGCGCACCCGAGTATGCTGTCTCTGGCGCAACAGAGGAAGTGTTCCTGACGACTCGTCTCTCTGAGAGGAAGCGCAGACGAGTGCCCGACGAACGCAAGGCCGAGCTTCGCAGCGTCGTCCGAACGTGTGCCAGGCAGCAGCACTTCGTCGACAACAAGGAGCGTAGGGAAACCGACGCCCAAGCTCGCGTCCGAGACTGGCAGATGCCGCAGCTCGAGGACCGAAACGCCTTCCGCACGCAGAGAAAGCTCGGCTTTTGGTGCGACCCGATCCCTACATGGAGGCAGTTTCTCGAAGGCGCCCCCCGCCGAAACGACAACCCAAATGACGCAGGGCAGCTGTGGCCCGTCGCGCGCGCTGGCCTCCAACAAGCAACGCTACAGGCGGCGGCTGTGGCAGGAGCTGTGGGGCCCTGACGCTGCCCCTGGCGCGCCCTTCGCCGAGGCATGCCCGAATGCCGTGCTCGGCGACGGGTGGGCGGCGCTGACGCCAGACGCCTTCGAGGCATCGAAGCGCAAAGCAGGGAATCCCGACGACGAGTCCTGCGTCAAGCACATCCCCGAGAAGCACAGCGGCGAGGCGCGGCGCTGGGGGGGGCGGGGGTGGAGGGACGTACCTTCTGAATTCGCGGGCAATCTCTGCCACGTCAGGTTCTGGCACCACCAGTGCGCCACGAGCGAAAAGGCGCGTGATTACCTGGCCTGGAAGAACGCTGGCAGGAATACGGACTTCCTGCCTCTGGCGGAGATGAAGTGGATCCTGGACGTGGATGGTGGCGAGACCGCGCATCTGAAGCGTGTCGAAGACGACTCTGCCTCTGGCGAGACGTGGTACATCAGGACAGGACAACTCGTGACGCTGGCGGAGATGTTCAGCTACGGGTGCCGCCTTTGCCCGTGCCACTTCCTGTGCACGTTGTACCTCCGACAACCGATACTCGCGACGAGGAAGGAGCACAGCGAGTCGCAGACGGCGGGGGTACTCTCAAGAAGAATGCTCGGCGCCTGCGCTATCAGGAGACAGGGCGCTGGGGCCTGCCCCGGCGGCGAAGGTGAGGGCGCGGTGCTGCTGAGTAGCTGCCTCTGGCGCTTCTTTCCTTGCAGAACCCTCTCAAGAGCTGCCTCTGGCGCTTGCTGACTTTTGCGCGCAGCGCGTCGCTGCTTTCGCGGCTGCCCGCCGGCCGCGCTACCGCGCAGGGGCGCGCTTGCCTGCGCGCGGGCAAGGGCGGCGGCGAGTTCGATCCGTCGCGGATTTCCCGCAACAAGTTGTGGTGGCGCGACGAGCGCGCGTTCGAGACGTTCAACAAGCTTTTGGCGCCTGCGGGGCTGAAGGATTTCCTCGACAGACACTCCGACGAATTCGCCTGGTGCGAGAAGGCCGACAACAAAGGCATGCTCATCACATGGGCGAACTGGGCGCGGCAGGAGGAGCGCGCCCCGCCATGGGCGCGCCCCGCCATGGGCGAAGTGGGCGCAGGCGCTGCCTCTGGCGCGCCCCGCCGTGGCGAGCGTGCCCCAACGCGAAGTGGCTTCAGGAAGCGGCCTGAAGCGGCCGAAGGGTGCCCGCCAACTGACCGCCCTCAGGAAGCGGCCTCTGGAAGCGGCCAGAATGCACTGCCTCTGGCGTGCCCCGACAATTCACCGCCCTCAGGAAGCGGGCAGAATAAGAGCAACCCTTGGGAAGACCTTCGCTGGGAGATGATTGCCCGAGACACTGCCTCTGGCGTGGCCGAGTCGCTGCCTCTGGCGTGCCCGTGACGCCGCCTCTGGCGCGCCTTCTGAGGCCAAGGCGGTGTCGCGGCAGCTGGCGCCGCGACACTTGCGAGCGGAAAAACTAGTCGTCGTCATCACCACCATCGTAGTCGCCGTCATGACCACCGACATCATCAGCGCAATCAGCGACACCATGACCGCCGACATTATGACCATCGTCGTCATGACCACCGTCATCATGACCACCGACATCATGACCATCGTCATCATGACCACCGACATCAATGGCATCATCAGCGCCACCGTCATCATCATCATCATCATCATTACCATCATCACGCCAAGTTCGCATCATATTAGCGCGGCGGATCCTTAATGTGATGTTCGACCCCTTGGTGGACCAGGCAGCTGGCACAGCGTGCAGCACGAGGCTGCGCGCCTTTCCGGCACGCTCGCTGGCCCATCGGCCACCATCAAAGCAAAACCGAAAGCGCAGCCAAAAGAAGTGGCCGTTTGCCTGCAAAAGTGTAGCCTCCCGGGGCGAACGCCGGGCCGCTTCGGCGAGCTCGCCGACGCGCGGCAGCCGCCGTGCTGCCGCGTGCGAAGGCGGCGCTGCGCACCGAGTAAGAAGCAAATCGCGGAAAAGGGAAGAGTCCCAGGTTGGCGGCCGCGTGGCTGCCCAGGACGCGGGCGCCCAGGACGCGGGCGCTCAGGAGGAGTCGTTGGGCTCCTCCTCGGGGCCCCGGGAGTCCAGTGCCAGCCATTTCCCGGCTCGCGGCCCCCAAGCTGGGGCCGCGTCCGGCGCCTGGAGGGAGGCGAGTCCAGGGGCAGCCCGTTGCCCGGGTCACCGCCCCAGGAGGCGCGGGGGGCAGCGTCCGACGCCTGACAGACGCGGGACCAGGCGCACGGGGGAGAGGGGGTGGGGCGCTGCGTTGCACACGCAGAAGTGGCGCCAGAGGCGCAGAGAGCAAAATGCCCGAAGTGGACAAGTGCATGCCCCCTTCAGCGAATTGCGATGCCGCGCTCCACGCGGCCCAAGCTTCGGGACCCTGGCCAAGCTTGGGCTGGGAAGGGGGACCTGGCCCCACACTACCCCGGCGCTCCTAGTGGCCTAACCCATCGCCACGCCGGGGACGTTGGCAGCTCAGCGCCGCCCATCTGCTGAGCTCCCCCCTCGCAGGTGCCGGGAGCTCTTGCCCTCCTTCGCCTTGCCGCTCCTCTGCTGGCTTTCGCCATTGCCCCCTTTGCTGCCCTTGGCAGCTGCCCTGCGGCTCGCCTGCGCGCGCTTGCCACCGCGCGGTGCGTAGAACGACCCTTCGGGCTTCCTCTTGCGGCCCTTGGGGGTCGGCCGCTGGCAGGGGATGGAACGGTTGCGCCTCCGCGGGGACCGCGCCACGCGGTCGTCCCGCTCGCGCGGGGACCAGATGCCGGGGGCCAGTCTGGGGCCACCGCTGGCTGCCCGTCCTCGCTGGCCTCCTGCTTCGCGCGCAGCGGCTTCTTGTTCTCCTCCTCGTCCTCCTCCTCCTCCTCCTCCTCCTCCTCCTCCTCCTCCTCCTCTGCGCCCCGCTCGAAGGGGCCGTCTGGGCCGATGTCGTCCACGGCCTCCTCCTCCTCCTCCTCGCTGGCCTTGCTCTCCTCCTCGTCCTCCTCCTCGCCATCCTGGCCGGAGTCGCCCGGCTGGGCCCGCGCCGCCGCTTCCTCCGCCGTGAGTTTGCAGTAGTTGCACAGCGAGAGGTCGCAGCTCTTGCAGTACCACCGCAGCGTCCCGGCGTTCGCCTCGCGCCCTTTGCAGTCGGGCGACCCCATGCTGGGTGCAGATCCAGTCCCGCCCCAGGCACCGGTATGTGCTCCAGCGCATCGGCTTCCCGCGCGACTCGCAGTCCGGGTACTCCGGCACCATCTCCGAGCTTGCGCCCGCCGCGGGCGGTTCCGAAGCCCACTGCGCCACGACCTGCTAGTCGTCACTCTCGAAGAAGCGGCGCCCCGTGCGCAGCGCTCCCAACGCGCGCTGCGCGTCCTCGTGGAGCTCGAGCTCGCGCGGCACCATGGGCTCCCTCTTCCACCGCGCATCGTAGACGAACGCCGCGTGGACCACCGCCCCGCAGGACGTGAACAACTCCCCGAGGCTGCCCATCCTGACCTTGCCCGGGACCCGGGGCGGCCTGATCGCTGGCTCCCCCGAGCTCGCGCTGGCACTCCTCCGACGCCGGCTGCGGGCGCGGGACAGCGGCCTGGCTTCGCCCGTCGTGCCCGCGCGGCAGGCCGCCATCTCCTCCTCGGGGCGATCGCGCCTGGGTGCTCTCGCGCCTGGGCCTCCGGCGGGGGGGGAACCTCCACGCCGCCACGGCTCCTCCTGTCCCCTGGCCCCCACCTGCGCACCTCCCGTGGCGCGCGCCTCGGAGCCCGACGGCTGGCCTCGGGGTCCTCGCGCGGCGGGGCCACCTCGGGCGCCCTGCCGGGCGCGGGGCCGGGGCCCCCGCCCTCTCCTCCGCCGCGGCCGGCCCCTGTGGCCTCGCCCGCCCTCTGCTGGGCCGGCGCTGGGCTCGCCGTCCTCGGCAAGCGGAGCGGCGCCAGGGCCCAGGGCGTTTTGGGGGCCCGCCTGCGCCACTGCCCGCGCCAACTTCGCGTCGACTGGGTTGCTCGCCTCCTCCTCCTCCTCCTCCTCCTCCTCCTCCTCCTCCTCTGCGCCCCGCTCGAAGGGGCCGTCTGGGCTGATGTCGTCCACGACCTCGGGGTTGAAGCTGGCCGCCAGCTCCCACAGGCCGGGGGTTGCGCTTCAACATGCGACGGCGGGAGCCCAGATCCGCGCCCGTGAACAGCCCTACGGCTAGCGCCAGCTTCGCCGACCTCCTCTGCTCCTTGCCGTTGCCCGCGAACCACGCCGCCCGTATCGCGTGGTTCCCGTCCACGAGGTAGCAGGCCCCGCAGTCCTCGGGCCCGCCGGCTGCCACACGGGCGAGCGGCTCGCCCCACGCGCGGCGCCAGCTCGCGATCCGGGTCGCCCAGCTCCACCAGGTCGTCCTTGATGCCCATGTTCTCCCCGAGCAGCTCCTGCAGCAGCACATGCGCGTAGGGGGGCAGCTCGCGCGTCTCCCCGGCCACCACCAGTGCCCCCACTGCGGCCACCTGCGCGATCATCTTGTCGTGGCTGGCTGCCTCCTGCCGGAGCCACTGGCGTCACTGCCGCGATGGCGACCATCGCCGCGGCTCCGCCCGACTGGACCGGGCTCGCCTCGGGCCAGTCGCCCGTGTCCTCGCGAGCCCGAAACGGCTGCGGCACGGCGTGCAATGGGGAAGCAGAGGATGAGGGCGACGGAGTTGGCGATAGCACCACCTGTATCCCTCCGCGCCTGGACCCGACGCCCCACGACTTGTTGTCCGACTCCGGGGTGTCTGCGGGACCGACACGACTGAGGACGACCACGTGCTGCCCACTCTCCCCCGTAGCTGACGATGACGACGGGATACTTTGCGACTCGATCGGGCGCGACAACGACGCTACTACGTGCGACTCGCCGTCGATGCACGTGCCACAACGCCGGCCTGGCCTTGCCCAAGGCGGACGACGGGGTGCCAACGACGACCGGGCGGATGGGTAGGGGAAGTCGTCGTCCTCCCTACGCTCCGCCTCCCCACGCTCCACGCTGCGTTCGCCGAGGTCGGCTGCGCCCCTCGCGTCGGGTGCCAGGAGAGCGCGGCCTTGAGCCATGCCCTCTGCGAAGGACTGTTGTCTCCGTTGGTCCTCCCACAGATAGCCGTGGAGGGCGCCCGTCGTCCAGCGACCGAAGCGCTCGACCGCTTCCAAGTCGCGGGCGGGCGCGGCAGAGGGCCGTCGCTCCCCCCACGCGGAGGGGGCGCGACCCCAGTTTGGCCCCCTTTTTTTTTTTTTCTTTTTTTATTTTTATTTTTTTTTTTTTTTTTTTTTTTTTTTTTTTTATTTTGTTTTTTTTTTTTTTTTTTTTTTTTATTTTTTTAATTTTTTTTTTTTTTTCTTTTTTTTTTTTTTTTTTTTTTTTTCTTTTTTTTTTTTTTTTTCTGCCCCGCGCGCCGGCGTGGCCAGCCGCAGTGGCCCCTGCACCTCGCCTCGCGTCACTGCACGGCCACTCGCGTGCCGAAAAAAGGGGAGGCCCGGTTCGAGGCCGCGCTCAAACCGTTGAGGGCACTCACGGTGCAGCTCAGCCAGCGCGCTCAGCACGCACAGCGGGCGCTCCGAGCGGAAGTGGTTGCGGTGACATCCCGCGTCGCATTGGCCCGTCTTGGTGGACGTGATCGTCGGTGCGATCTTGTCGCAGCTGCCCGGCCACCCCTCCGGGGATCCGTCCCGTAGGCCCTGGATGTCGATGCCATGTGCGACGCGGTCCAGGCTCCAGGACTTGTCGGGCTGCACCAAGTACTCCGACGCTCTCAGCATGAATAAGTATCCGGTCACCAGGGCCCCCCACCAGAGGACCACAGCCTCGGCTCGAGGCTCGGCCCCAGGGCTGAAGAAGTATTCTTTAAGCCACGTCAGCATCCGCGGGGTTGCGGGCAGCTTCCGCCTCACCTTGCCACCCCAGCGTCGCAAGCCCCCCATCGTGGTCCACAGACGCCGACGGTCCGCGGTGACGCCCCCAAACCCGGCCAACGCATGGCAAACAGCTTCTGACGGATGGTGCGTCGTACAGGAACACCACGTAGCGTATCAAGTCGTCCTCATCGGCCAGCCTCTCCTCCCGCGTCTCCCCCTGCAGGTGCGGACTGTTGTCCTTCAGCTACCTCCATAGCAGCCAGCTCCTCCATCCGGCCTGGTAGGTAGCACGGGCCCCCTCGGCTAACTTCGCCAACGTCGCCTCCGTCGCCACGCGGACGAGGCCCCGTGCCTCGTCCACTGCCTCGAGGCCGGGGCGCGCCAGGCGGCCGACGGGCACAGCCCTGTGGCTCGAGCCTCGCGGCTGAGGAGCCGAAGTGGGCACCGCAAAGTCCCTCGCTCCCGCCGCGCACAGAACCTGCAGTCCCTGACTCCGGATCCGCCCTACTTTGGGGAAATTCGTAGGTAGGGTTTGGAATTTCCGCCTTCCTTTTCAAGCCCCGCTGATGCCAAGTTCCGCCCTACTTTTCTGCTGCTGTTTCCGCCCTACTTCTGTGGATTTCCGCTCCACTTTATGTTGGGTGCAGAAATTTCCGCCCTACTTGTTCGGCTTCTTATAAATGGATTTCCGACGCAATTTTAAGTTGTGGAAAAAGCCAAAGTAGGGCGGATCTGGAGTCAGGGGTCTCAGCAGCCAGACCATATACAATTGTTGACACTTTGCGTATCCCCACCAGTACTAGAGGTACATGACGCAAGTTCGCATACGCCTGGCGGCGGCCGACGCCATGGCGGCAGCATTTGTGGGCACCAGCTGCATAGTGATCGGAGCCCAAACCGTCAGGATCTTCCCTGCCACGCCCAGCAGGGACCCCATGCACAGGGCAGCCGGGGTATCCAGGGAGCTACAGGAGCACGTGGACGCCCTGGCCAGCACCTCTGTCCGGCAAGCCCCTAGGCGTGCCATTCAACCCCAAATACTCGAGATCACCACGTTGGATAGGCACGTGACACAGCTAGGAAAAGTTCGCCCCCGTAGCATGCGCCCCGATGCGTGGCTTCCTGGACACAGCACGCTCCGGCTCTACTCAGCCGCGGTCGGCTCTGCGAATGAGCAGATACTGACCCGGCTCTGGCCACTGCCGGACGGCCCTAACGGTACCTCACACCCAGCCAACACCAGAGCCGCCCCACCCCTCATCACAGGCGACTGGCTCCGGGATAACGCCAGGGCGATGAGCAGGAGTGCGCCCAACACGGTACCCAGTGTGTTTCAGGGGAGTGGCCTGCGGGACTGCGAGACTGTCCTTCAGCCCGGAGAATCCCTGCTTTCCGCAATCGCGGCCGGTGGAGCGGTTGAGGTCACCACGAGCGGAGAAATTGGTTTCCTCTTCACGTCAGTCCCCACCTGGGTGGCGATACTCCTCCCTGCGGACGCTGACATCAGGGCAGCCGCGAGAGGGGCAGACAGACCACAAGCCAGACTGAAACTGCAGCTTGTCGCTGGTCCAATACACGTTGCGCGCCTGGACTCCGCCCCTGCAGCGACGCCAACTCCCGCCTCGGTGGGGCTGCAGGTCAACGCACCTTCCCGACAACCACTTCCCAGACGCACCACTGCATCCCTCAACCCACTCCCTGGACCTGCCAGGCCTACGCACTTCCCGGAACTTGCCGAGGTGCTAGTGAGCGTATGCAGACCTTCCCCGGCGGACCTGGTGAGAGCTGACGAAGATGCAGTGCGCATCGCACGTGGCATGTTGGGCAGATTCGCTGCCGTCGTCCCAGAGCAGGCGGTCCACGACCTGGCGCGTGGCGTGCAACGCCGGATCGCCCTCGAAATCCGCAAGCAGCTCGAAGGCCGGCTCATGCAAAGGTACAACTGGGACATGTTCGCCGCAAATTGGATCCTGCAATTAGCCAACCCGGGGAGCCTAGACCGCGACCACGTCTGGCAGCTCATCCGAGAGTTCGGAATCCGAGAGGAGGTCACCAGACAGCTCCCATTCACGCAATGGCTCGCGCCTGAGCCCGACGCCACCTACTCAGCCCACCAGCCTTGGCTCGAAGTCCCTGGATCCAGAGGCGCAGACGTTGACGCCGCCACCGCGCTTCCCATCCCGGAAAGCGTCACCAGTGCCTTGGACGCCCTAATCAACAGGCTCTCTAACCTCCACTGGGAGGAACGGCAGCGCCACGACCCCGGTAGAATTACTCGGGGGCGGAGAGGAGGTTCCCAGGCTTCCAGACCCATTGGGGCGGGGGACAGGCCTGTTGACACCCCAGACGCGAGCCAGCGCAGGAGCCGCAGCCGCACGAACAACGAGATGGACGCTACAGGCACGCAAGCATGCGACTCGAGGCTGCCCACTGCTACAGATATCGGATCACCAGCTCCCCCGACCGGCCCTGGGCTTCCTGCGGCAGCACCGACATCACAGGCAAGGACAAGCTCCAACGGTGGGTCTATTGACAGCCACGTTTTGAGCGCGAATGGGGCGCAACTTCAGACCCAGTTGGCGGCGCCCGAGCAGGGTACGTCACCACCTTCCCTGGCTAGACCGACAGACGACGGAGAGGTGGACAATGGCATAAGCCACGATGCTGACAGCAGCGAGTTTCCACCGCTGGCGACTCCGATGAACCCCGCGACACCCGCGGATGGATCTGGCCGGACCCGCACCCCAGTCCGCGCAACCATGCCGAGCCCTGGCGTAGCTGAAATCCCCGCCCCAACTGACAACTCTGCCGAGACAACAGGAGTTAATGGTGCGGGCTCCGTAGGACGTTCCAAGAGCCACACCGGCGTGGACGTCCCTGGAAGCGATCGGACCTCTCCAGCAGAGGCATTTACCAGGACGGGGCAGCCTACGGCGGGGAAGGGTGGAGCCACGACCCCTGTCAGCACCGAAGACGTGCAGTGTACACCCGCGAACGTCAGGGCAGCGGACAATGACGGGGCTGGACCCCGGACAACTACACTTCCACGGGTCCCCGCGGACACGACAACAGCCCAGAGCAGGAGACCGCCTCCTGGCACGGTGCAAGGCTGCAGTAATGACCCCCTGGGGCGAGGAGACACGCCGAGAGGCGGGCCTGAGCTCCCCGCCTGCATGGAGGAGGATTGGAGGAGGGAGCATGAAGCCATGGCACGCACGCTCAGACGGGCACAGATGCACGCCACTGACGGCTTAGGTAGCCCCCCCACCGAGGACGAATGGAACCAAGTGCTCAGCGCGATAGCGTGGGCTGCCGCCATACCACAACTTGACAAAACCGCACGTGACCTGCACGAAGAACTTGGCCTTGCTATGCGAATTCCAGATGCCTTCAGCGCCTATTGGAATACCCACCCACCCCCTGGGACGCGCAACCCCACTGGCAGGAGAATACACTCACGCCAGGTGGCACTCACGGCTGATGCAGCCTGCGCCAATTGAGACAACTCGCAGGCAGCCCGGCATCTCTCTCGGACAGCGCGTCGGCACCAGAGGCCCCCTTTCAGAGCCTGGCACCTGCCATGCTTCGCACCATCTTGCGCGCTGGAGCCGGCGCTCCGTTTACCGACGACAGGGGCCAGGTTCTGAGTGAGACGGTAGAGGCCTCGCCAAGGAATCTCCGCAGGACTGGACACGCCGCCCGGCGCGCCAGCACGCCCAGACGTGCACGTGCCCCGGCTGAGACCACTGCGAACACAGCTGATAACGGTGTGGCCAGGCGCACCCGAATCAGAAACACGGCCGGGCCACGACCACCTGAGCCCAGCGCCCAGCCTCGCGCTACCGCCGCTGATAGGACGCGCAGGAGCCCGTCTCGCCGGGCCCCCCGGGGTAGGAACGAAGGCACACGCAGGACCGCACTGCGAGGTGCGGCTCGCACCAGAGCAACAGGCAACACAAGCAGGGAAAGGTCCACCAGACCAGGCAACAGAGTGCCCAACCCTAGGACCCTGGTTGACCTCTGGGAGCGCTCCCGCCACGGGACAGGAGAAGGCGCCGCCACCTGCGTCGCCGGACGAGGCGTCATAAGACGGGCATCCAGACCAGCAAGCGGGCGGTCGGACCCGCAGGCCGCGCCCCCGCCCAGCCGGCTTTGCATCGATGAACCGACTGCTGCCCCCCAGCCTGCCGACGTGCTCAGCAGGTATGGGAGCGACACAGGGACGAACGGACCGGCCTCTCTCTGCAGTCGCACCCGCCGACACAACGCTCGCTGCGTACCAGATCGCAGGTCTGGACAACACACAGATCATTAGCACTCTGAGGACTCTTCAGCAGGACGGCATTGTCTCCAACGGCTCCCCCGACGGTACATGGGACATCACGGGGCACCTCAGGCTCCACTCAAGCGTCGATCCCAGGCTCGGGGACGACTGGGCGCACGACTTCACCCAGCAACAAAGAGCACGAGTGGTCGACCCTAGACCGAACCCGAGTGCCGCCGTGGGGCCAAGTCTACATCTCGTATCACTCTTCGATGAATGGGGGCTGGCCAGGCTCGCGATTGGTGACCTCACGGGCAAAATTGCCGCGATTCCACGTTTCAGATCCTCCGCCTTTGTCGAGATTAACGAGGAGGCAGCATCCCGAGTCGAGAGGCGTTGGGACCGCGACAGCGCTACACTTCACGATGGAGGCCCCCCGCACGTGAGACTAGGAGCTGACGTATGGGACCTCCTGAGAGGCGACGGCGGACGAAGTCCGTGGACCGACCACCTCGGAACCCTGGACCCTGGAAGTCTCCTCGTCATCGCAGCTGGGCTCCCAGGCACCAACCTGTCCGCGGCCAGCCAACACGGAGGGCTTGACGGACTTGCGGGCCCTCAGTCAGTGCACTTCTTTGCCGCGCCGCTCCTATGGGGCATTGCGCGTAGGCTCCGCCCGGACGTTCACATCTTAATATGTTGCGAACGCCCAGCCACGATCCTATCGGCACACAAGCAGGCGATGTGCACGGCACTGGGAGAGCTCCCGCCAGACTGGGCGGTTCGCCTGGATGCCGCCCCCACAGTGGCCAGCCCGAGAGACCGACTATGGTTCAGCAACTGCCCTCCTGCTGAAGACCTTGTCACGTATCCGCGACTCCCCAGTCCCTGGGAAAGACGGTGGACATACAGACCAGACGGGCGCATCCCTACCTGGACCCAGTCCAAGGCGTCCGCCAATGCCCCCGAGGCAATAGTTCCGTGCAGCTACCAGACGGACGCATCCACTATGCCTTCTGTACAGCGAGGACAGCGGTCACAGGTGGCTCCTCCGCACCCTCAATGACACCAGGAACGGCATTAAGAACATCCTTGCGGAAACTGGTGCCGAGCGTAGCTTCCAAGGCTGCACAGAAGGATTGACGCTCGTCTGTCATGGAAGAGAGCGGGAGAGCCTAGCCAGCGAGGGAAAAGTGAGGGCCTGGGCAGGATGGCTACTCGCACACGGAAGGGAGCATGGACTCAGGATTCCATCCCCCGAAGAGCGGGCGCGAGCAGTGGGTCTCGGTTCTTACTTTCGGTTCTTGGACATTCGAGGGAGGAGGCTCTACGACGCCGCGGGGACCCACTGCGACCCGAGGCGCCTCCAACGCAGGCTCGCGACTTCCATCATGGCGTGGGGCAGGAACGAACACATCCCCGGCCGACAGCATGAGGCTCCGACCGGAAGCCACATATGGGCCGCATGGAGACAGGCGCGCAGTTTCGCCGACAGAAACTGCCCCTGGGCGCTGCTCGCCGGAACCCCTTTTCCAGACGACGTAGGCAGAGCCATGCCGCTGCAGCAGCCTGCTGATCAAGGGTCGCCGCTCCCCTAGACTCGCCTGAAGACCCAGGGACGCTTCACCGAGCCCTTGGGTCTCCCCCGCTCGCGAATCTCGTTCCGGGGGCGAGAGCCAGAGCCTGGCAACTTGCCTGCTCCTCCCTGTGCCGCGCCCTGGCGCTGCACAGCAACTACCCCGTCCGGCGGCCGAGATCCCTCTGGGCCTTCTTACATGCAACCCCCTGGAACAACCCCACTTGGGCGGATCTCTGCGGGGAGTTCTCCCTACGTGCCCTGGTCGACGCCATCTCCAACGCTACACAGACCGGCACGCTCAAAGTGGGCTGTTGGAACGTCAGGTATCTCAAAAGCACGACCGCTCATAAAAACATGATCAAGCACGCCTTCTTAACACAGATGACCACCAACGGGAGGATCATACTCATACAGGAGACCCACTGGACGGAGCACGAAGCGGCCGTCTGGTCTACCATGTTCCACGCTCGCACGCTGGTCGCCTCGCCAGCCTATAGGGGGCCAGCTGGGGGCTGCGCCGGCGGAGTAGCAATAATCATCCCGCGCGGTGCGACGCTCCTTCAGGCTGAAGACCTCGTCCCCGGGTGTACCGTCGCAGCCGCCATCAGGCGAGGTGACAGCACCTGCCAGCTGGTCTCGGTGCACCTCCCCCCTTCCAGAAAAGCCGAGACCATCGAGACCATCCGACAAGCCATCGAGAGGTGGGACGATACCCCCACTTACTGGGGGGGGTGACGTCAACATCCAAATTGACAGCCCAAGAGAGGGCGAAACCGATGAGGCTGCGGCCCTCTCCGACCTACTTTCTCTGACTGGATCAAGTGTCTGCCGCTGCGATGGGCCCACCAGGGTGGACGCGGACAACGAGTCGCAGATTGACATTGTGGCGTGCCCCTTCCGACAGCTTGGGGCCCACGGAGTCAGGAAGGCCTGGAAACCATCGGTCTCTGACCATGCCATCCTGTACCTGGAGCCACAGGGCGCCCCCAGAACTCGTAGGGACAACACCATCCGTGCTGGTGATCTACGCTTGCTTCCAAGCGAGGCACATGCGGAATTAAGAACCCTGTACTCCTTCCTCGAGCGCACATTCGGGCTGCCTGACATTGACCTGACCGGCCTCCTACAACCTGCCGACTGGGTCCGTCCGGCGGCCCCTGGACAGTTCCCAGCCAGACACAGTGACAACGACGACGGCGAAGGGGAGACGGAACAGGAGCCGCCTGCCCCGCCCCCGGCCCCCAACCTGGCTGACGATCGCACCGCCCCGCTATTGCCTGCCTTCCTCGCTCTGGGTCGCCACGCCATGTCCGCGGCCATGCAAGACTGGTGGAGGAAGTGGCGTAGGAGTAAAACCAACCGCTCGCCAGGTACTCTGCTCGCGGCTGCAGTAAGATCGGATTCTAACACACGCCCAGTGGGGGCACTCGCGGCCTGGCTCGCTGAGTATGAGTGGGACGGCAACGACCTGACCCCTCAGCAGGCCGCGCTTTGGCTGCGAAGGTGGGACAACGACGCTGCGCAGAGACGCGCCGCCCGCCTCACTCCCGCGCAGAGGGGCCCCGGGGTCGAGCGCCCCGCTCTTGCATCCCACTACCGGACGGGTCGAGAAATCTTCGTCAGGACACACGCTATCCTTGGGGTTCGTGACACGGACGGAAGATGGAAGGAGCGCACGAAGGAAGTCGACGACGTTCTATGGCGGAGCCGGAGTTCGATCTGGCAAACCGCCCCCCCCCCTTCCCTCAGCCGCGGACCGTATCCTCGACGAATATTTCAGGCACAAGGATACTGGACAGTTCCCTCATTCCCCCAACCCGCAGTGGGGTAGGATAGCCTCCCTCGTCCTGGGTCCAAGCGGCAGCGCCCCCGGGGTTGACGGAGAACCGTACGAGCTGCACCATCCCGGGGCTCGCTTCGTTGCCGGTCTACTCGCCCAGGCCTGGTATGCCGCCGAGCTGAACCCAGCATTTTTAGACCTGGTCCTAGGCCCTTCCATCGATTCACTCGTCTGGATTGGCAAGAAACCGGCCGCGGAGCTTGCCGACGATATGCGGCCCTTACAGCTCCCCACTTGCCTACGAAGGCTGCACGGTGCAACCATCGCCGACTGCCTCGGCCCCGTGATTGAGCCCAGGCTTAGCACTAATTAAGCCGCCAAGCGCGGGGGACAATGTGGGCCCAATATCACTTCCGCCACCAACCACCTCGCCCTGGATCCGGTTGCCGACACCGAACCCGGGCCTTCGTGGTCCGCCCTGCTTGGCGCGCACCAAGACGCTGTTGACCATTATATACAGGACGCAGCAAGGCGCTTAGGCCCCGCTCCAAGTACCGCGGTCCTCTTTTGTGACCAGAACAAAGCCTTTGTACGTATATCCCTGCAATGGATGGGGCAGCTGGCGAGGCGATGGCAAATCCCCGGCTGGCTCCTGCACTCCGTGGACTGCCTCGTCGGCAGCAGGTGTGTGCGAACCTGTAAAGGGAGGTACAAGAGCCGAATAAGGAGACTCTTACGTTCTATCTATCGGGATGGGAGGCACCGCCTCCCCACTCCTCCGGTGCTTGGGATACGACCCTCTCATCGACGCCCTCGCCGACATTACCGGGGCGGACGACCCGACATATGTGGACGATCTGGCCGCCCTTCTGGGCGCCGCTGCCCAAACACTGCGTGTCGGCATTGCTCTGCCCTGGCTCGCAAGGACGGCAGGGCTCCTGGTCGAAGCCCACAGGTGCAGGGGGATCGAAGCCCCATCCGGAATCGACATCAGGCAGCTCCTGGACTCCGCCCCTGTGGACTTCATCGATAATGGCACCACGACGACAGTCGCAGGCCTGCCAGCGGGGCTTATCCTCGAAATGATCAGGAGAACCGGCGGCCCTGACATCGCAGGGCAGTGCTCCCCCTGGAGCCGCCCATGCAGCTGCAATTTTAAAACGGCCCTGGTTCCAGCCAGCGACCACGGTTGGTGGAGACGTGCCATGGACTACACCCCGTTTGGATCATCCGCTGTTCGCCCACAGTGGCCCTACCTTGGCGCCTGCGTCGTATCCCGGGCCGCCGAAGGAGAAAGCTTACCGCCTCGGGGCGCAATGACTAGGGGGCAACTTGACGCCCTCGTTACCGGCACCTGGGGCAAACCGCTCCCCAAGCTACGGGACCGAGCCATGGCCCTGCATCTTGCCAACATGTCTCCCACCAAAACCGCCCTCGCCTCATTGCGCTCATTCCCTACCCCTCCCACTACTCCCTTCCCGACACTGTGCAAGAAAGGACGCTCCGGGCCCACCTTCGGGTCGCTCTCGGCCTTGCCTCCGCTTCTTGGATTCCCGACAACATCCTCACAGGCCTGGGCATTCGCTTCCAGGTCCCTGGCCGCCCCAAGTGTCCGGTCGCCACTTCGCGAGCGATCGCGGCCAGGGCGCATGCCCTGGACGACCTGTGGGGCCCCCCTCAGGCACGGCACAAGGCTGGGAGAAGATGGAACAAGCTCGTTAAATGGGCACGGGAATTTACCTCGCCGGATGAGCCACGCAGACCCGGCTCCAAAGTGCTGACTGACGCCAGGGCTGCTGACCTCTTCAATCGTGCGATGAGAGAGCCCCCCCGACGGCGGGCCCGCTACTTTGGGCGCGTGGTATATGTCGCGGCCTGGACGCAGCTCCACGGGCACGCTGTGAGCAGGTGGTTCTCCGCAACCAGCGAGGAGCGCAGGTGGGCTCAAACAGACGGCGCGGAATGGTCGCTCCTGGGGCACTGCGCCTCCTTCACCGAGGCACACCACGTCCTACGGATCCTGGCTAACGGACTACCTGGGTCCGCGCGCCGGCGAAGCGTTGCCGACAGGATCCCCCGCCAATGTGGCTGCGGCAGGGCGGCCAAAAGAGTCTGGCTCACTGCCGGGCAACGTGATCACGGCCAGGCCTGGTGTGATTCCTGCCTCGGGCCCTGGACTGGAGAGGCTTCCCTCTGGCCTCTCCTTGGCGACGACGTTTTGCCAGAGGATCTGCGTCCACTTGCTGCAGAGCGAAGAGATCAGCATGGCAGCATCAGCATTCCGATCCGGCAGGTGCTCTACGGAGCCTGCCCTCTCTGCGGCCTTGGAGAAGCCACCACTGAGCACGCGTGGCGCTGGCGCCCCGCAGCCGCCCTCGCCTGGGAGAAAGCCAGAGGCCCAGACCACCCCAGAGACCTTGCCACCGCGATGTGCACCAGGGGTCAGCATCAGAGACTTGTCTGCCGCCTGTTACACCAGGCCTCCTTCAGATACTGCGTGAACCTGGATTGCACTCCCATCGGCGCCGACGAAGCCGCCAGACTCATCGCACAGGGTATCACTGTGTCCGATACCGATCTCCAGGAAGATGACGATGAGGACGATGACATGCACGAAGGGCAGCCTCCGGCAGCACCTGCGGATGAAACCGCGGTCTGGGCCCCTATGCTCGACCCCTGTCAACAATGCAATCCCCAAGGGCCACGCCTTTTGCGCATACGTGGGGCCGCCGGGCCGCACCTCGGCAGACAGGCTCCACGCGCCGGGGGGGGAATCTGGCGCCTCCCTATCACGACCAGGGCCGCGCGTAGTGGGGACCGGCTCGCCGTTCTCCAAACCTGCGACCCCAGGGCGAGCTGGATGCCCCCAGGGGTGGGCTGGTTCCCCTGCCCTAGGACGGACAGGGCCCAGCGCCCTCTGGACCAAGACCTATTGCAGACTCTGCGACCAGCACACTCTTGTGCTCAGAGCCGGCAGGGATCTGGACGTGGGCGAGGAAATCACTGTCGGGAACTCCCTGCTCCCCGCCGCCGACACTGCCCAATGGCCCTACGAGCTCACGTTCGACGGAGGAGCACGCCGGATCGGGAAGGGCGACAAGGTCTCCGGCGCGGCCGCGATCCTTTGGAGACATGACCCGCGCCACGGCTACCCACGCGTTGTCGCCGTCGCCGTCGTCGCCCTCCCAGGCTGTGACAACGCGCAGACGGCGGAGGCCTCTGGGTGCAGAGCTGGCCTCGCCCTGCTCCCCCACGTCGGGAGCACGCTTCGAGGTGCCAGGGTGGTAGGCGACAACCTAGCTGCCATCCGGTACGGGGCCGGCACAGGCCGCTATCGCCGGCCCCACCTGGCACAGCAGATGGATTTTGCCCTCAGGCAGGCCAGCGAGGCCGGCTGGACCCTCACATGGCAGGCAGTGCGACGCCGCCTCAACAAAGCAGCCGACCGCCTCGCAACACTAGGGGTCTTTTGGGCCGACGCCCTTCGTCGTGCCGGTGACTTGGCGGTCACCTCCTGGATTGTCTGGGATGGCTCCCAGCGCCCCCCCCCTCCCCTCTTCCCTGCGGCCGGTGTCGACCTCTGCGACTTGGACCGGGTTGCCCAGTTCGTTGACGCTCTCGAAAATCCCCCTCCCCCCCTTCTCCTCTGATCGCCCCCGCTGCGACGCACTAAGGTCTCGACGGGTTGCAGCCTTCAGCTGCCGCAGCAACAGACAGCAGCCTTCCGCTGCCACCCTGGACCGCCCGATCCCTGGATCATGCCTAAGAACAACCAAGGCCCCATCCGTCGATGGCCCTCGTGCCTGCCGCATAGTGAGGACGGACCGCCAGTGCGCATGGGCACACGTGTCTTCCTGGCTCGCTTCTGTCCCTGGATGCGGTGGGTCTACTTCAACGGCTGGTGGCGACACTGGTGCGAAATCTGCCAAGAAACCGTGACGACACACAGCACAATCCTAAGTGACCAAGCACTTTTTTCAAATTATTTTGAGTTATGTTTCATCTTAATAGGAAAAATTGTATTACAATAATTGGCGTTATTCAATTGACTTTTTAATGAGACTTTTATTTATATATATCATTTTTTAATTGTCTTTATTTTTTTATGTTGTTTGACTGTATGTATTTATTTGATTTTATGCGATGTCGGAGGCGCGGCTTTTTCTACTATTTTTTCTTTTTTTTTTTTTTTTTTGTTTTTATTTTTTTTCTTTTTTTTTTTTTTAGGTATTTTTCTTTTTTATTTGTTTTTTTTCTGTTTTTTTTTTTTATTATTTTCCAGGACGGTTGGCCTGACCCGAACACCTATGTCACTCCTGGAAATATGTGGAGCAATTGTGGAGGGCGCCCCTGGGACGCATATCACCAGGTGTCCCTCGTTCGGAAGCCCTGGCCCGGTTGGAGACCCGTCAAACCCTCAGTGTCCCATGACGGGGTGCGTTCGCCCCCTGGCATCGCTATCCCAGAAGACGCGCTGCATGTGCCCATCACCTACCCTCTCTGGGACGATGCGCCAACGTACAACTGCCCTGGGGGTACCAGGTCCGACCCTGAGACGGTGCGAACACACCTGTTGGACAGATGGGGAGCCACAAGGGAGGGCCTCGGGCAGCCAGACTGTGGCGACGAGAACAGGATTCGAGTGAAATCGGCCATCGGGCCCCATCCTGCCGCCCCTGGACAGGCAGCAGGCGCCTCGGTCGTACCCCCTCCCCCGCCCCCGCCGCCCCGCCCTCCGCCCGCCTGGGCCCGGCCCAATCTGCAGCGAAGAGTGTTGTTCTCCGAAGACAGTGCGATGCTCCCTGAGGATGACGCTGTATCCCCGACTAGCCCAGCTGCCCTGGACGAGTCGTTGGCCTTACAGGCGGCCGCCGAGGTAGTTAGTCTCTACTCTGTACCACTGGACTCCCAGCAATTTCCGTGCCACCCCTAGCGGCACTCGGGGAGCTGACTGGTGGGCGTGCGTCCTCCCCTCGCAGCGGGGCCCTTATCTCTCCAGTATCGAGGGCAGACGCTACGCAGGATCGCCTGGGGGAAAGCTCAAGCCTCCTCGAGACGGTAGATGACGGAAAAGGCTCCGAGTAGTGACTAGAGAGGACCTGGCAGGAAAGGGCAATTGCGCCTCGGAGTTCGCGATCCCCAGGATCGATGCCAACACTGCCTGGAAGACCTGGATATCCTTATGGACTACGGAACGCCGCTGGAATTCTGACGGCAAAGAGCTCTGTTTGCTGGAATGGCTTCGGCGTTCAAGGTTGCGCCGATCCCTCGTCTCGACAAGGACAGCAGGGTAGCTGTAATATTATTCTTCCAGGGGTATCACGGGCCCCCCCCCCCCCCCCCCACCCCCCCCCCCCACCCCCCACCCCCCCCCCACCCCCCCACAGTTCCCCCCCCCCCCCATCCCCCCCCCCCCCCCCACACCCCACCCCCCCCCACCACAGTTCCCCAGCCCCCCCCCCCCACCCCACCCCCCCCCCCCACAGTAGACAAGATCGCTGATGTCGCAGTATGGTGCCCCCCTGCTTTGGGCGGCCCCATCCATCCCAGAGACGCCCAAGCGCTCGGTCTCAGCCCTTCCACCAGATATCCCTCCGACAGGTGCATTGTGCTCTACAACAGTGGGAAGGGAGGTCAGTTCCATGCAGACGAGACCAAGGCGAAACGCCCCCAAAGCGAGGATGCTCCCTGGTATCGAGTGGACGAAGCCCCTTCTGACATCCAGTTTTGGCGGCAGTGCTGGGCGCTCGACCAAATCTACTACCTTCGTCAGAACCCTGCGGACCTGTTCGCCCACCAGCTGTCCCCTCTGACGTTTCTCTTGGCCTTCGTGCACGCCCCACGCTCCGAACGATTTATGGCCAATGACCTGAGGCACACTTGCTCCTTGGGTCTGAGCCTGAGGGCCAGAGCGGCCGCCACCCTGGGTTTCGATGTTCCCGACGTCGACCACACGCAGGCTGTCCGAGACGGCCTTCTACAGCAGGCGCCGCCCTTCCCCCAGGGCCTGAAGGCTTTCTCTGACGAGGAGATCTGAGGCGACAGGCTCTGTCTTCCAGAGAGTGCGCCCCACGCCCAGCATTGACACCCTCCGCGGCACATTGAGCAGGCACAAGCCCAACAGCGACGCGACCAGGACCCTTCAGGCCACGTTGAGTCATCACGCCGTACTAGTGCGCGGACCCCCTGGGACGGGCAAGACCACCTTCTCGGTGGCCTGCCTGGACATGTGGGGCTCCTGCCTACGCCCTGGACAAGCGGTTGCTCTGGCCGCAGGCTCCAACACAGCGGTGGACCAACCGGCTCTGGCAATGATCGAAGCACATCGGCAGCGACGCCTCGACCCGGACATGGGGTTCCCTGGAAGCTTCGTGCGCCTGGCAAAGAAGGACCGTGTCAACGAGGCATTCGTCGACCTGACGCCTGAAGGCCACTACAGGAACGCTCGCGGGGAATTCCCGTTCCAGGACGGGGACAAGAGTCAAGATTTCAGGCCTTACAAGACGAGCCTACTACGGAGCGCCAGGGTAATCATGTCCACACACGAGGCGGCAGAAGCCCTTGGACAAAAAGAATGCCCCCACATCGTCCTCCTGGTAATGGACGAGGCTGGACAGGCCACGGAGCTACACGCACTCATGTCCATGGTTAATCTGATCAACAGTGGCGGGGCCCTGGTCCTTGTGGGTGACCCGAATCAGTTGCCCCCCACGGTGCTCTCCAAGCTTGCGAACGACCTGGGACTTTGTGTCAGCATTTTCGACAGGATGTTCCACGCGCTCCGCGGCCAAGAATCGGCAGTGGTTCACCTCTCGGTCTGCTACCAGATGCATCCACAGCTACTCGCCTTTCCGCAGGCAGCCTACTACGGAAAAGGCATGACGTCAGGTATCACAGATCCGCTCAGAGACAGGCCACTTGTCGAAGGCATCCCATGGAGAGACATTAAAGCCTGGGAACCCGGGCGACTGACAGAGCTGGCGAAACTCACCGAGTCCGACGAAGGTGATCTCCGCGTAACCCTCGAGCAGCTGGATCCGCCAAGCGGAGACAAGCACCGTTTCCTGCTGGTTCACACGCTTTCCTGGGAGGTCACTTCAGACCTCCAACCAGGCTGCGCCAACCTTCCTGAGGCAGCTCAGGCCGTGGACATCGTGCAGGCACTTCTGCCCGAGCTTGATAAAGGCACCTCCGTCAGAATCGTGGTTGGTTACCAGTTCCAGACGGCTATCCTCGCGGATGGCTGGCCGCAAGGTCCCCGCCACCTCTCCGGCGTCCTTCGAAACATCAAGGGAAGCAGGAAGGGGAAGACAGGCAAGGGGAAGGGCGGCTCCGTGCGCGAAGGTCAAGACACCCCTAGCCCTGGACTCCCCCCGCAAGGCCACAGTGTGGACACTCAACGGTGGGAATACGTTTTCCGAGAAGACCGTAACGCCCACACAGCCATCGGCACTTCTTTCCCTGGACTCCGGCAGATTGCGGGTGAACACATGAAGAGTGGGGCGCTCAAGCTCACCACAATCGACTCTAGCCAGGGAGGAGAGGCGGACATCGTAATCGTGCTTACTACACGGAGCAATGGGCACCATAATTGGGGCGTTGTCGACGACGCCAAACGCCTGAACGTGGCGATCACCAGGGCCAAGCGGAACATCCTGATCTTGGGAGACGGGCGTATGTTTGCCAATGCCACCTGGTCCCAGCTGCGCGTACTCTCTGAATACGGGCGACTTACTCGCCTTTGGGTCCGCTTTCGCGGCAGCGCCTCCTTGGGCCACCGGAGCTCCCTGGACATCGACGAGGGCTTCGACCCGCTGCACGACCTTGCCTCATGGGTAACATCGCCTATCGCCTGGAGCTGCGACGCAAAGGGGGAGAGCGGGCAAAACGAGCTGGACGCTGCCAAGAAGCAAGCGCTTGACGCCCAAGCCACCTGTTTCGCCGAGCGCTACAATGCACCCCTGGACGTGCATTTCGATTAGGAAGCCTTGGGTAAGCTAATCTCGGGCGGGCTCCATGAGATTCTCTCGACGCCTGCCTTCTCCGCGCTCATCTACTTGATGTCTGGGCTGCATCCGCACGAGTTCTCACTGGCCGCGACACCGCGACAGCCGGGCAGGCTCGACCGCAAGGCTTGGTCGCTCTTGGGCTTCTTGTTCGACATGTCCCTGGGACTTGACGCAACCAATCTAGTCTACAACACGCTGTGGGCGGCAATGGTGTGGGCACTCGGTCTGGGCACCCCCTGGCAAGACGCGAGCTACGCAGTCCAGGATGATTCCCTTCCTCCGCTGCCTCACACCAGTGGAAGGCGTGTAACACTGTGGAGGCGTCGCCAGTGCACCCCCAAGGGGCTCTTCCGGCAGGTTCCCAAGGCGTGGAGCGCGGCCACAAAGGACTGCTGCAGACACAGGAAGCACCATGGAATGGACGGGTTAGCACAGATCCTCCGTGGCGCGCTTGTCGGCTCCACCCGGGACGAGTTCCGTAAGGGGATCATAGACACCGACGGCCTCCCCATGGAATCCTGCAAGGCTCGGTCGCTCCTGGTCGTCATGATGTTCATGCTTCGCGAGCCGCGCGTGTTTCTGTGGCCCTTCTCGCACGCAGAGCAGACCGGGGACGTCATCGAAGCCATCCTGGGTTTCTGTGTCCCCTGGCAAGAGGTTCACCAGAGCTTCCGAAGCCAATTCGCCGGAACCTGGAGCCTCACGCTAGACGACCTTGCCGACCTACGCAGTCGCATCGAGGCCATCCTGCCCCACATCTCCAAGCTCGTGGCGTTAGCGCACCACCACCCGATTGCGCGGGCAGCCGGTTGCCCGCAGACCTGGAGTGAAATGGACAGGCAGGACTTCCAGCTGAAAGCGCCAATGCTCGTCCTCGAAAAGATCGTTCCGGCCGCAACTCTGGCTTCCCTGGACACGCGCGGCTGCTCGGTGTGTGCGCTACACGTAGCGCTGGCGGGGACCGACGTCTCCCTGGGTCCTGACGACCGGCTCGCGGGGCTCCCTTACATTGGCGGCGGGTTTGCCTTATCCAACACCGACCTCAATGCCCCCCCGCCGCCGACCCCTGCCCCAGGCACCAGACAGGACCCTCCTTACATCCCCGACGATAGGCTTGCACCCGAAAAGAAAAACGGCAGGTACATGTGCGACAACTGCGGGAAGGACCAGCTACGCTCCAACGAAGGCGCTTGGATATCCGACAACACGCGCCGGATGGTTGCTCAGAATAGACCTCAGGCCTACCTCAACGGCGCCAACATGGGGTGGCACTGCGAGCTCTGCTGGTTGCGCCACTTGGAGAATCAGGGCATCCCGGCGCCGACAGGGACGACACTAGCCGACAGAGTCAAGGAGCATGAGCAACAGAGGGCTAGCGCCAACAACGACAAGGCGGACGCCCTCCCCCACCTGGGCCACCTCCTGCTTGGCTTTGGATGCAGCCCACAGGCGGACGCGAGAACGTTATCGGACCTCATCATGACACCGGTGGGCATGAAGATCTCCGAACGGGCCAATACCACCATTCCCATCCTACGGATTCGGGATGAGCGTTTCGGCCTCAAAGCTGCACAGAGCCAGAGCTACTCCGCGCGGTTCGACACATGCCCCCAGGGGGCCCCGCTCCTCGTCTGGAACGCAGGTGCCCCTCCCCTCGGGGGTTTCATATGGAAGCCGGCGGAAGGCATGGGTGTTCCCGAGCAAGCTGGGCTGCCTCCCATCGACAAACGAGCCATCGCCTGGTGGGAGCGCAAATGGAACGCGACCTGGTGCTGCCGGCGCTGCCTTGTCCCGATATGGAACATAGGCCCGGCCACCCTGGATCATATCCTGGATCGCGACTTCAGTGCACTGTACCCAGCCAAGCCTCCAGTCCTTCCTTCGCCCAGCAGCCAGATAAGAGACGAGGCGGCAGCGGACATATCTGATTCTCTCCCGTGGCTAGGCGCGGACGCCAAGGTCCAGGATCGATTCGCCAAGGCCGGAGCATGCAATCCCCCTGGATCTGGCGCCGCGGGCAGTACTGCGTCAGCGACAAAGCAAACTCCTAGGTCACTCGCGGAGCAAATGGAGCTCTTGCCAGAGCTGCCTGTACCGCAGGGCCCGCTCCTCAGCAACAGGAGCGTCAACAATCCGACCTTGTGCACACAGGACCCCAGCAGACCTGGCATCGGTGGATTGTCCGCGCAGCGATCGCTGGTAACATACCTCCGTGACTTCCACCCTGGGTTGGACTACACCTGGAGGCAGTTTTGTTTCGCCAATCGCGACAGCCGCTTCCCAGAACCCAGGTACGATGAAGCCTCCTTGCCTGAAGAATTTCTTTCCGAGTTCCTCAGGACGGTATACGGCGACTACATCCCGGACAACTGTCTCCCACCCAACCAGCGCTGGGAGGGCAAGCGCGTGGCCGCGGCGCGAGTCGTCGCACACCTGACCAACGTTGAGAGGCATAGGGAGTCCTGGATGGAACACGCAGCGACCCTAGCCCCAACAAGTGGCCTCGTCCATACCGCCATGAGATGAGCATGCTGACGAGCTTCCTTCTCAGCCTCAGTGCCGACGCCCTCGCCTCCACATCCATCACTTCCTTGGCTGAGTCTCCCCCGCCCGGCGTGCTGACCTTGAGCGATGATAGGCCAGACACTCCTACGGCTGCCGACACAGACAAGTCCCTGGGCACGAGAGACAACGACTCCCGAATGGGCCACCTGGACCCGCCCGACCACATCGGCAAGGACGAGAGCGGGGAAGACGGGATCCCCCCTACAAAGGAGGAGGCTCCCGACTGCGGAGAGGGCGAGCCCCCTCCCCCTTGCACTTGCTCGGACTCGGCCACGGAGCCCGACGGGAGCTCCCCAGGCGACAAGGCGCCTCAGCAAAGCCCAACTGCGGACAGCTCTGACACCAGCCGCGAGCAGGTCCCGACCACGGACGGAGACGACGCGCCCGACGCCGAACATACCAGCGGTCCAGCCAGGGGACACCAGGTGGACGAGAGCGCCCGCGACCGAGGCGGCGCTTGGACCGAACATTCCCCCGTGCCAACCCCACAGCTCCCTGGACAGAGACCTGCTCACCCTCGCCATACAGGCGCATCGGAGCAGGATGCACTCAACCGTTTGACCTGTCCTGAAGGGGGTTGCCCCATGTACAAGGTCTGGCTGGGCACGGTGGACCTGGAGCGTCCCAACGAGACACCCGCCAGACGCATAGCCAGACACCAGTCGGAGTTGGGCGCAGTCTTCTGCGCGCTGTGGACAGCACACACGCAGCGAAATTGGCTCCCTGGATCCAGGGCGCTTAAATCCGACTCGAAACTACGCACAGCCGCGTCCATCAATAAGTTTCTCGAGGACTGGAAGAGCTGCGGGTACAGCGCCTACCTGATAAACACCAGGCTTGGCTATGGCATTGATTGGGATAGGCTACGCGCCGACTACCTGCGACACTCCCGACCCGACGGCAGGGGCAAGGGCAGCCATCAGCAGACCAGCTGGCGAGAGCGCGCGACAAGCTCCTGGGACACCTGGGGCAGCTGGCAGAGCGACTGGAGCGATGGTTGGCGCGACGATCGCTGGCAGACGGGCGGCAAGCGCGGCGGAGGCCGTCCCGACGACCGAGACGATCGAGACGAAAAGAGGCACCGATGGGGAGACTGAGCCCACACCACACTCCCAGCACCGAGGCGGCACCATGACAACCTCACGGCCCACCACGTGCGGCCTTCAGCCGCTGTCTCTCTCCCACAACCGTGGGGCAGCCTGGCTGCCCTCCCCCCCTGGACGGCACACTTCCCACCTTTGGGCCCAAGTGTGACGCGCAGCAATACCATCTGCCCTGCTGCGTGATACTCGCAGACCCTAGCTGGCCTCTGGCCCCGCTGTACCTACTTTCACCAGTGGCTGACGGATCCCATCAGCAGGTTTCGCCAATTGTCCATCCGTGCTGCGTTTCACACCCTGACTTCCAATAGGCTGCGGCCCTCTGCCGCACCCTGGGTTACACCCGCCTGCGGCTTCCGCCGCCCTTCCCAACTGACACGCGCACCTCCTGCGTGTGGATACAGGTGTGCGTGTCAGTAATACCATCCACCTGGCAATCGCAGTTGCTGGTGGACCCGTGGCCTCTGGCCTCACTGTAGTTGCTCTCACCTGCCAGGCACAGCCTGGCGCGCTGAGGTGGGCTCCGAGCTGTCGTTGTTCATCGGCTGCGCCTTCCCTGGATCTTTCAAAGTTTGTACGGCCTTCCGCCGTTTCCCTGGATCGGTGTGACTGTGAGGGACTCGTCTTGGGTATATGGTGGTCCCGTCCCTCGCATGCTACCATGCTTATGCGTGGTGGCGCTGAGTCACATTGGGTGGTGCACCTTACGGCGACTTCGGCTTTTCACAGTGTTGCTTCGGGCACCTTGCTGCGCTGACCTGTTTGTGGGTCTCTTGCGCAGGCGCATCTCTGCAGTGGAAGCTTCTTCCTCGGAAGACTCAGTCTTCTACTCCCTGGATGCGAGCTCTGACGTTGCGGCCGTCCCCTGGCGTTGTCAGAGTATCCTCCTGCTGGACTACCCTACCAGTTCCAGTCTGCCCTTGCCCGTCAGGCTCCCTGGACTGGCGTCCCGCATGGGAAGCGTTCCTTACCCGTTCTTTTTTTCGGCGGGGGCGCCTTGTGCGCCATTTTGGTTGCGCGGCCGTCTCGGTGCCTGAATTCTCAGACCCCCTGGATGTGCCGATTGCATGTTCACTTCAGGGGCTGTCTGACAGACTCCCTGGAGTTGCACGCCTTTGCACGCCTTGGCCCAGACGCCCTGGGTTGCCGCTGCCCGCCGCCTGACCGCGGCCCCGCGCGCGCGGCCCTTTTGTCGCGGCCGCAGCCCGACCGTGACCGCCCGCCGCTGGCGCTTCCGCCAAAATTATGCGAACGGAGTTCCCCACATAAAGATGTTACGGGGTTCCATTGCTTCTTGTCTGCGCTCTGGTGGGGCCTCCCTGGAGGGGTGGGAGGGGCACGAAACCTGATGAATAATATGGTGTGCGAATACCCTGCCCGCTCAGGCGGGGCCTCCCTGGAGGGGTGGGAGGGGCACGAAACCTGATAAATAATATGGTGTACGGATACCCTGCCCGCTCTGGTGCGGCCTCCCTGGAGGGGTGGGAGGGGCACGACACCTGATACATAACATTGTGTGCGAATGCCCTGCCCGCTCTGGTGGGGCCTCCCTGGAGGGGCGGGAACGGCACGAAACCTGATAAATAACATGGTGTGCGAATACCCTGCCCGCTCTGGCGGTGCTTCCCTGGAGTGGCGGGAGGGGCACGAAACCTAATATTAAAATATGGCGTGCGAATACCCTGCCCGCTCTGGCGGGGCCTCCCTGGAGTGGCGGGAGGGGCACGAAACCTGATAAATAATATGGTGTGCGAATGCCCTGCCCGCTCTGGTGCCCGAAGTGGACAAGTGCATGCCCCCTTCAGCGAATTGCGATGCCGCGCTCCACGCGGCCCAAGCTTCGGGACCCTGGCCAAGCTTGGGCTGGGAATGGGGACCTGGCCCCACACTACCCCAGCGCTCCTAGTGGCCTAACCCCTCGCCACGCCGGGGACGTTGGCAGCTCAGCGCCGCCCGTCTGCTGAGCTCCTCCCTCGCAGGTGCCGGGAGCTCTTGCCCTCCTTCGCCTTGCCGCTCCTCTGCTTGCCTTCGCCATCGCCCCCCTTGCTGCCCTTGGCAGCTGCCCTGCGGCTCGCTTACGCGCGCTTGCCACCGCGCGGTGCGTAGAATGACCCGTCGGGCTTCCTCTTGCAGCCCTTGGGGGTCGGCCGCTGGCGGGGGATGGAGCGGCTGCGCCTCCGCGGGGACCGCGCCGCGCGGTCGTCCCGCTCGCGCGGGGACCAGATGCCGGGGGCCAGTCTGGGGCCGCCGCTGGCTGCCCGTCCTCGCTGGCCTCCTGCTTCGCGCGCAGCGGCTTCTTGCTCTCCTCCTCGTCCTCCTCCTCCTCCTCCTCCTCCTCCTCCTCCTCCTCCTCCTCCTCCTCCTCCTCCTCCTCTGCGCCCCGCTCGAAGGGGCCGTCTAGGCCGATGTCGTCCACGGCCTCCTGCTCCTCCTCGCTGGCCTTGCTCTCAGGGGCTACCCATCCTGCATCCTGCCGGAGGCGCCGGCTTGGGGCCCGGCCCCCCGCTTTCCTCCGCGTCTGTGCTTGCAGTAGTTGCACAGCGAGAGGTCGCAGCTTTTGCAGTACCACCGCAGCGTCCCGGCGTTCGCCTCGCGCCCTTTGCAGTCGGGCGACCCCATGCTGGGTGCGGATCCAGTCCCGCCCCAGGCACCGGCATGTGCTCCAGCGCATCGGCTTCCCGCGCGACTCGCAGTCCGGGTACTCCGGCATCGTCTCCCCCTCACCGTCCGAGCTTGCACCCGCCGCGGGCGTTTCAGAATTCTTAAGCCCACTGCGCCACGACCTTCTAGTCGTCACTCTCGAAGAAGCGGCACCCCGTGCGCAGCGCTCCCAACGCGCGCTGCGCGTCCTCGTGGAGCTCGAGCTCGCGCGGCACCATGGGCCCCCTCTTCCACCGCGCATCGTAGACGAACGCCGCGTGGACCACCGCCCCGCAGGACGTGAACAACTCCCCGAGGCTGCCCATCCTGACCTTGCCCGGGACCCGGGGCGGCCTGATCGCTGGCTCCCCCGAGCTCGCGCTGGCACTCCTCCGACACCGGCTGCGGGCGCGGGACAGCGGCCTGGCAACGCCCGTCGTGCCCGCGCGGCAGGCCGCCATCTCCTCCTCGGGGCGATCGCGCCTGGGCGCTCTCGCGCCTGGGCCTCCGGCGGGGGGGGAACCTCCACGTCGCCACGGCTCCTCCTGTCCCCTGGCCCCCACCTGCGCGCCTCCCGTGGCGCGCGCCTCGGAACCCGACGGCTGGCCTCGCGGGCCTCGCGCGGCGGGGCCACCTCGGGCGCCCTGCCGGGCGCGGGGCCGGGGCCCCCGCCCTCTCCTCCGCCGCGGCCGGCCCCTGTGGCCTCGCCCGCCCTCTGCTGGGCCGGCGCTGGGCTCGCCGTCCTCGGCAAGCGGAGTGGCGCCAGGGCCCAGGGCGTTCTGGGGACCCGCTTGCGCCACTGCCCGCGCCAACTTCGCGTCGACTGGGTTGCTCGCCTCCTCCTCCTCCTCCTCCTCCTCCTCCTCCTCCTCCTCCTCCTCCTCCTCCTCCTCCTCCTCCTCCTCCTCTGCGCCCCGCTCGAAGGGGCCGTCTGGGCTGATGTCGTCCACGACCTCGGGGTTGAAGCTGGCCGCCAGCTCCCACAGGCCGGGGGTTGCGCTTCAACATGCGACGGCGGGAGCCCAGATCCGCGCCCGTGAACAGCCCTACGGCTAGCGCCAGCTTCGCCGACCTCCTCTGCTCCTTGCCGTTGCCCGCGAACCACGCCGCCCGTATCGCGCGGTTCCCGTCCACGAGGTAGCAGGCCCCACAGTCCTCGGGCCCGCCGGCTGCCACGCGGGCGAGCGGCTCGCCCCGCGCGCGGCGCCAGCTCGCGATCCGGGTCGCCCAGCTCCACCATGTCGTCCTTGATGTCCATGTTCTCCCCGAGCAGTTCCTGCAGCAGCACGTGCGCGTAGGGGGGCAGCTCGCGCGTCTCCCTGGCCACCACCAGTACCCCCACTGCGGCCACCTGCGCGATCATCTTGTCGTGGCTGCCCAGGCTGCCTCCTGCCGGAGCCACTGGCGTCACTGCCGCGATGGCGACCATCGCCGCGGCTCCGCCCGACTGGACTGGGCTCGCCTCGGGCCCGTCGCCCGTGTCCTCGCGAGCCCGAAACGGCTGCGGCACGGCGTGCACTGGGGAAGCAGAGGATGAGGGCGACGGAGTTGGCGATAGCACCACCTGTATCCCTCCGCACCTGGACCCGACGCTCCACGACTTGTTGTCCGACTCCGGGTGTCTGCGGGACCGACGCGACTGAGGACGACCACGTGCTGCCCACTCTCCCCCGTAGCTGACGATGACGACGGGATACTTTGCGACTCGATCGGGCACGACAACGACGCTACTACGTGCGACTCGCCGTCGATGCACATGCCACAACGCCGGCCTGGCCTTGCCCAAGGCGGACGGCCGGGTGCCAACGACGACCGGGCGGACGGGTACGGGAAGTCGTCGTCCTCCCTACGCTCCGCCTCCCCACGCTCCACGCTGCGTTCGCCGAGGTCGGCTGCGCCCCTCGCGTCGGGTGCCAGGAGAGCGCGGCCTTGAGCCATGCCCTCTGCGAAGGACTGTTGTCTCCGTTGGTCCTCCCACAGATAGCCGTGGAAGGCGCCCGTCGTCCAGCGACCGAAGCGCTCGACCGCTTCCAAGTCGCGGGCGGGCGCGGCAGAGGGCCGTCGCTCCCCCCACGCGGAGGGAGCGCGACCCCAGTTCGGTCCCCTTCTGCCCCGCGCGCCGGCGTGGCCAGCCGCAGTGGCCCCTGCACCTCGCCTCGCGTCACTGCACGGCCACTCGCGTGCCGAAAAAAGGGGAGGCCCGGTTCGAGGCCGCGCTCAAACCGTTGAGGGCACTCACGGCGCAGCTCAGCCAGCGCGCTCAGCACGCACAGCGGGCGCTCCGAGCGGAAGTGGTTGCGGTGACATCCCGCGTCGCATTGGTCCGTCTTGGTGGACGTGATCGTCAGTGCGATCTCGTCGCAGCTGCCCGGCCACCCCTCCGGGGATCCGTTCCGTAGGCCCTGGATGTCGATTCCATGTGCGACGCAGTCCAGGCTCCAGGACTTGTCGGGCTGCACCAAGTACTCCGACGCTCTCAGCATGAATAAATATCCGGTCACCAGGGCCCCCCACCAGAGAACCACAGCCTCGGCTCGAGGCTCGGCCCCAGGGCTGAAGAAGCATTCTTTAAGCCACATCAGCATCCGCGGGGTTGCGGGCAGCTTCCGCCTCACCTTGCCACCCCAGCGTCGTAAGCCCTCCATCGTGGTCCACAGACGCCGACGGTCCGCGGTGACGCCCCCAAACCCGGCCAACGCATGGCAAACAGCTTCTGACGGATGGTGCGTCGTACAGGAACACCACGTAGCGTATCAAGTCGTCCTCATCGGCCAGCCTCTCCTCCCGCGTCTCCCCCTGCAGGTGCGGGCTGTTGTCCTCCAGCTACCTCCATAGTAGCCAGCTCCTCCATCCGGCCTGGTAGGTAGCACGGGCCCCTCGGCTAACTTCGCCAACGTCGCCTCCGTCGCCGCGCGGTCAAGGCCCCGTGCCTCGTCCACTGCCTCGAGGCCGGGGCGCGCCAGGCGGCCGACGGGCACAGCCCTGTGGCTCGAGCCTCGCGGCTGCGGAGCCGAAGTGGGCACCGCAAAGTCCCTCGCTCCCGCCGCGCACAGAACCTGCAGTCCCTGACTCCGGATCCGCCCTACTTTGGGGAAAATCGTAGGTAGGGCTTGGAATTTCCGCCTTACTTTTCAAGCCCCGCTGATGCCAAGTTCCGCCCTACTTTTCTGCTGCCGTTTCCGCCCTACTTCTGTGGATTTCCGCTCCACTTTATGTTGGGTGCAGAAATTACCGCCCTACTTTTTCGGCTTCTTATAAGTGGATTTCCGACGCAATTTTAAGTTGGGGAAAAAGCCAAAGTAGGGCGGATCTGGAGTCAGGGGTCTCAGCAGCCAGACCATATACAATTGTTGACGCTTCGCGTATCCCCACCAACCGCTCCCCCCCTTCCCCCAGCTGCGGACCGTATCCTCGACGAGTACTTCAGACACAAGGATCTTGGGCAGTTCCCGGATTCCCCCAACCCGCAGTGGGGCAGGATTGCCTCCCTCGTCCTGGGTCCAAGCGGCAGCGCTCCTGGAGAGGATGGAGAACCGTGCGAACTGTACCATCCTGGGGCCCGCTTCGTTGCCGGCCTGCTCGCCCAAGCCTGGTACGCCGCGGATCTGAACCCAGAACTTGTCGACTTGGTCCTAGGCCCCTCCATCGATCTTCTGGTTTGGATCGGCAAAAAGGCAGCCGCGGAGCTGCCCAACGATATGCGACCCTTACAGCTCCCCACCTGCCTACGGAGACTGCATGGTGCAACCATAGCCGACCACCTCGGCCCCGTGATCGAACCCAGGCTCAGCCCTAATCAAGCGGCCAAGCGCGGGGGGCAGTGTGGTCCCAATACCACATCCGCCACTAACCACCTCGCCCTGGATCCGATGGCTGACACCGAACCCGGGCCATCGTGGGAGGCCCTGCTTGGCGAGCACCAAGAGGCCGTGGACCAATACATACAGTGCGCTACAAGAGACTTGGGCCCTGCCCCCGGCACTGCCGTCCTCTTCTGCGACCAGAACAAGGCCTTTGAGCGCATATCCTTGCAATGGATGGGGCAGCTGACGAAGCGTTGGCAACTCCCCAGCTGGCTCCTACACTCTGTGGACGCCCTGGTCAGCAGCAGGAGCCTGCGTACCTGCAACGGGAATTACAAGAGCAGGATAAGGAGACTCCTCCGATCCATCGGAATGGGAGGCACCGCCTCCCCGCTCCTCTGGTGCTTGGGTTACGACCCTCTCATCAGCGCCCTTGCCAACATCACGGGGGCGGACGACCCGACGTACGTGGACGACCTGGCCGCCCTTCTAGGCGCCACTGCCCAAACACTCCGTGCCGGCATTGCGCTGCCCTGGCTTGCAAGGACGGCAGGGCTCTTGGTTGAGGCCCACAAGTGCAAAGGAATCGAGGCGCCATCCGGAATCGACGTCAGGCAACATCTTGCCACTGCCCCCGTGGACTTCACCGATAACGGCACCACGACGACGGTCGCGGGCCTTCCGGCGGCACTTACCCTGGAAATGATCAAGCGGACCTGTGGGCCTGACAGCGCTGCGCTGTGCACTCCCTGGAGCTGCCCCTGCAGGTGCAACTTCAAAACGGCGCTGGTTCCAGCCAGCGATCACGGTTGGTGGAGACGTGCCATGGACTATACTCCTTTCGGCTCCTCCGCTGTGCGCCCCCAGTGGCCCTACCTCGGCGCCTGCGTCGTATCTCGGGCCGCCGAAGGAGAGATCCCGTCGCCCCGGGGCGGAATGACCAGAGGGCAGCTCGACGCCCTCGTCGCCGGCACTTGGGGCAAATCTCTCCCCAAGCCCCGGGACCGTGCCATGGCCTTGCACCTCGCCAATATGTCTCCCACCAAGACCGCCCTTGCTTGGAACACTTATCTCATTCCGCTCATCCCCGACCCCTCGCACTACTTCCTTCCCGACACCGTTCATGAGAGGACGCTCCGGGCCCACCTTGGGGTCGCTCTCGGCCTTGCATCCGCTTCCTGGATTCCCGACAACGTTCTCACGGGCCTGGGCATCCGCTTCCAGGTTCCCGGCTGCCCCAAGTGCCCGGTCGCCACCTCGCGTGCCATCGCGGCCAGGGCACGCGCCCTGGACGACCTGTGGGGCCCGCCACAGTCGCGGCACAAGGCGGGGAGAAGGTGGAACAAACTCGTGAAATGGGCTCGGGAATTTTCCCCGCGGCATGAACCCCACAGACCCGGCTCCAAGGTACTGGCCGACTCCAGGGCTGCTGACTTAATCAATCGTGCGTTGAGAGAGCCCCCCCGACTGCGGGCTCGCTACTTTGGGCGCGTGGTCTATGTCGCGGCTTGGACGCAGCTCCACGGGCACATCGTCAACAGGTGGTTCACCACAACCAGCGACGAGCGCAGGTGGGCACAGACTGACGGTGCGGAATGGTCGCTCCTGGGACACTGTGCATCCCTTACAGAGGCGCACCACGTCCTCCGACTCCTGGCCAACGGGCTACCCGGGTCTGCGCGCCGGCGAAGCGTGGCAGACAGGATCTCCCACCAATGCAGCTGCGGCAGGCGGGCCAAGAGAGTTTGGCTCACGGCCGGCCAACGAGATGACGGACAGGCCTGGTGTGACTCCTGCCTCGGGCCTTGGAGTGGTGAGGCCGCCCTCTGGCCTCTCCTGAACGACGACGCCCTCCCCGAAGATCTACGCCCACTCGCTGCAGAGCGATAAAGGCACCTCGCCAGCATTAGCGTCCCCATGCGGCAAGGACTTTACGGAGCCTGCCCTCTCTGTGGCCTTGGGGAAGCCACCGCCGAGCACGTGTGGTGCTGGCGCCCCGCGGCTGCCCTTGCCTGGGAAAAAGCTAGAGGCCCGGGCCGCCCCAGGGACCTCGCTACGGCGATGTGCACTAGGGGGCAACACCAGAGGCTACTTTGCCGCCTATTACACCAGATCTCCTTCAGGTACTGTGTGAACCTAGACTGCACTCCTATTGGCGCCGACGAAGCCGCCGGGCTCATCATCCAGGGTATCGCCGTGCCCGACTCCGATCTCCAGGAAGACGACGAAGAGGACGATGACCTGCGCGAAGGGCAGCCTCCACTCGCCCCGGCAGATGAAACCGCGGTCTGGGCCCTTATGCTCGACCCCTGTCAGCTTTGCAATCCCCAAGGGCCACGCCTACTGCGTATACGCGGGGCCGCCAGACCACATCTCGGCAGACAAGCACCACGCGCCGGAGGGGAAATCCGGCGCCTCCCTATCACAACGAGAGCCACACGTAGTGGGGATAGGCTCGCCGTTCTCCAAACTTGCGACCCCAGGGCGAGTTGGGCGCCCCCTGGGGCGGGCTGGTTCCCGTGCCCCAGGACAGACAGGGACCCCATCGCCCTCTGGACCAAAGTTTATTGCAGACTCTGTGACCAGCACACCCTTGTGCTCAGAGCCGGCAGGGATATGGACGCGGGCGAGGAAATCACTGTCGGGGACTCCCCGCTCCCCGCCGCCGACTCTGCCCAATGGCCCTACGAGCTCACGTTCGATGGGGGAGCGCGCCGAATAGGAGAGGGGGACAAAGTCTCCAGCGCGGCTGCCTTCCTTTGGAGACACGACCCGCGCCGCGGCTACCCGCGCGTCGTGGCTGTCGCTGTTGTTGCCCTCCCAAGCTGTGACAACGCACAGACGGCTGAGGCCTCAGGGTGCAGAGCTGGCCTCGCCCTGCCCCCCCACGTCGAAGGCTCGCTTCGCGGTGTCAGAGTGGTCGGCGACAACCTAGCTGCCATCCGATACGGGGCCGGCACCGGACGCTATCGACGGCTCCATCTGGCACAACAAATGGATTTTGCCTTCGGGCAAGCCAGCGAGTCCGGCTGGACCTTTACATGGCAGGCGGTACGACGCCGCCTCAACAAAGCGGCCGACCGCCTCGCGACTCTAGGGGTCTTTTGGGCCGACGCCCTCAGGCACGCTGGTGACCATGCGGTCGCCACCTGGGTCGTTTGGGAAGGTACCCATCGCCCCCCTCCTCCCCTCTTCCCCGCCGCGGGAGTCAACCTCTGCGACTTGGACCAAGTTGCCCTGTTCGTTGACGCGCTCGAAAATCCCCCTCCCCCTCACCTCCCCTGATCGCTCCCGCCCCGACACACTAAGGCCCCGACAGTCTGCAGCCTTCAGCTGCCGCACCGACAGCCCGCAGCCTTCAGCTGCCGCCCTGGGACCGACGCGACGCCCTGGGATCATGCCTAAGAACAACCAAGGCCCCATCCGTCGGTGGCCCTCCAGTCTGCCGCACAGTGAGGATGGGCCGCCATTCCGGTTGGGCGCACGCGTCTTCCTTGCCCGGCTCTGTCCCTGGATGCGTTGGGTCTACTTCAACGGCGGTTGGCGCCACTGGTGCGACGTCTGCCAGGAGCCCGTGGACGACACACAGCACATCCTAAGTGACAAGCGCTACCAGATGTCGGAAGCGCGTTACGAAGACGGTTGGCCCGACCCAAACACCTTTGTCACTCTTGGGAATTTGTGGAGCAGTTGCACTGGTACTTCCTGGGACTCAAGTCACCGTGTGTTTATTGAGCGGAGGCCCTGGCCTGGCTGGAGGCCCGTCAAACCCTCGGTTTCCCAAGACGGTATACGCTCACTCCCGGGTCTCGTGATCCCAGAAGACGCGCTGCACGTGCCCACCACCTACCCTCTCTGGGACGACGCGCCAACGTACAACTGCCCTGGAGGTACCAGGACCGACCCAGAGCAGGTGAGGACGCACCTGATGGGCACACGTGAGGCTACAAGGACGGGCCTCAGACAGCCCGACCTCGGCGGCGAGGCCAGGGCGCGAGCGAAATCGACCATCGGACCGCCGCCTGCTGCGCCTGGGCAACCTACTGACGCCTCGGTCGGACCTTTACCCCCGCCCCCGCCGCCCCACCCTCCGCCCGCCTGGGATCCGCCCAACCAGCAGCGAAGGGTGATGCCTTCCAAGGATGTCGTTGTATCACCAACAAGCCCCTCGGAGCAGCAGCTGGATGACTCGTTGGCTCTGCAGGCGGCTACCGACGTAGTCAGTCTCTACTCTGTACCACTGGACTCCCCGCTTTCCAGGGCCCACCCCAAGGCGGCACTTGGGGACCTGCCCGGGGCCGTTCGACTCCCCTCACAGTGGCCCTACTCTCTCCAGGATCGTGGACAGACGCTACGGAGGATCGCCCGGGTGGAAAGCCAGGCCTCTGTCGAGACGGTGGACAACGGAAAAGACTCCACGCGCGAAGACCTGGCCAGGAAAGGTAACTGCGCGCTCGGCGTCCGCATCACTAGGATCGACGCTAACTCGGACCTGGGCGACCTAGACACCTTTCGGCTACGCAACGCGATGGATCTCCCAGAAGGCAAGGAGCTCTACTTGCTGGGGTGGCCCTCCAAGTACAAAGTTGCATCCAGGCCCCCTCCCTGGGAGGTGCCATCCACCCAAGAGACGCCCAAGCGCTCGGCCTCAGCACGTCTACCAGGTACCCCTCCGACAGGTGCACAGTGCTGTACAACAGTGGGAAGTGGGGACCATTCCACGAAGACGAGACCAAGGCGAAGCGGCCCCCAAACGAAGACGCCCCCTGGTATCGAGTAGACGAAGCCCCTTCCGACATCCAGTTCTGGCGCCAGTGCTGGGCTCTTGACCAGATCTACCACCTCCGACAGAACGCCGCGGACCTGTTCGCCCACCAGCTGTCTCCTCTGACTTTTCTCTTTGCTTTCTTGCACGCCCCACGCGCCGACCGACTGGCGGCCAGCGACCTGAGGCGCACCTGCTCTGTGGGCCTATGCCTGAGGGCCAGGGCTGCCGTCACCCTGGGCTTCGACGTTCCCGACGCCGACCACATGCAGGCTGTCCGATGCGGCCTTCTACCACAGGCACCCCCGCTTCCCCTGGGTTTGAAGGCTTTCTCCGACGACGAGATCTCGGACGCGACAGGTTCGGTCTTCCACAGGGCGCGCCCCACTCCCAGCCTGGATGCTCTCTGAGACAGGGTGGACAAACACAAGCCGAACAGTGACGCGACCAAGGCCCTTCAGGCCTCCTTACATCACCACGCCGTACTGGTGCACGGACCCCCTGGGACAGGCAAGACCACCTTCTCTGTTGCTTGCCTGGACATGTGGGGATGCTGCCTACGCCCGGGGCAAGCAGTTGCGTTGGCCGCCGGTTCTAACACAGCGGTTGAACAACCAGCCCTGGCGATGACCGAAGCACATCAGCAGCATCGCCTCGATCCCGACACGGGGTTTCCTGGGAAGTTCGTGCGCCTGGCGAGGAAGGAGCGTGTCAACGAGGCACTCGTCGACCTGACACCTGAGGGCCACTACAAGAACGCCCACGGGGAGTTCCCTTTCCAGGACGGCGACAAGAGCCAGGACTTTAGGCCCTACAAGACGAGCTTACTACGAGACGCCATGGTAATCATGTCCACACACGAGGCGGCCGAGGCCCTTGGCCAGAAGGACAGCCCCCACATCGTCCTCCTGGTAGTCGACGAGGCTGGGCAGGCCACGGAGCTTCACGCGCTCATGTCTATGGTAAACCTGATCGACAGCGGCGGAGCCCTGGTCCTGGTGGGCGATCCGAACCAGCTCTGCCCCCTACGGTGCTCTCCAAGCTTGCGAACGACCTGGGACTCTGTGTTAGCATTTTCGACAGGATGTTCCACGCACTCCGCGGCCAAGAGTCGGCCGTGGTCCACCTTTCGATCTGCTACCGCATGCATCCGCAGCTACTTGCCTTTCCGAATGCAGCCTACTACGGCAAGGGCATGACGTCTGGCATCATGGACCCGCTCAGGGACAGGCCAATCGTTGAAGGCATCCCATGGAGAGACATCACACCTTGGGAACCCGGACGACTGACACAGCTGGCCTCCCTCACCGGTTCCGACGAGAACGACCTCCGCACGACCCTTGAGCAGCTGGACCCTCCGCAAAACGGAGACAAGCACCGTTTCCTGCTGGTCGACACACCCTTCTGGGAAGTGACGTCTAACCTCCAACCAGGCTGCGCCAACCTTCCCGAGGCAGCACAGACCGTGGACATCGTACGGGCGCTTCTGCCCGAGCTCGAGAAAGGCACCTCTGTCAGAATCGTGGTTGGCTACCAGCTCCAGACGGCTATCCTCATGGATGGCTGGCCGCAGGGTCCCCGCCATCTCTCCGGCGTCCTGCGGAACTCCAAAGGTGGCAAGAAGGGGAAGTCAGGCAAAGGGAAAGGCGGCGCTGCTCGCGACGGGCAAGACACCCTCGGCCCCGGACCCTCCCCTCAAGGTCACACGGTGGACGTTCTCCGGTGGGAAACCGTCTTTCGGGAGGACCACAACGCCCATACAGCCATCGGCACCGCTTTCCCTGGACTCAGGCAGGTTGCGGGCGAGCACATGAAGAGTGGGGCGCTCAAGCTCACCACCATAGACTCCAGCCAGGGTGGGGAGGCAGACATCGTAATTGTACTAACAACGAGGAGCAACGGGAGCCACAATTGGGGCTTTGTCGACGACGCCAAACGCCTGAACGTGGCGATCACCAGGGCCAAGCGGAACATCCTGATGTTGGGAGATGGGCGCATGTTCGCCAATGCCACCTGGTCCCAGCTGCGTGTGCTCTCTGAATACGGGCGCCTGACCCGCCTCTGGATTCGTTTCGGTGGCAGCGCCCCCGCTGGCCACAGGAGTTCCCTGGTCATCGACGAGAGCTTCGACCCGCTGCCCGCCCTCGCCACCTGGGTACCCTCACCTGTTGCCTGGAGCTGCGACGCAAAGGAGGAGAGCGGGCGAAATGAGCTGGATGCGGCCAAAAAGAAGGCACGTGACGCCCAGGCGAGCGGTTTCGCCGAGCGCTACAACACTCCCCTGGATGAGGACTTCGACTGGGACTCCCTGGGTAAGCTCATCTCGGCCGGCCTCAACGAGATCCTCTCGACGCCTGCCTTCCACGTGGTCATCTATCTGGTGGCAGGGTTGCACCCTCACGAGTTCTCACTGGCGGAGACACCGCAACAACCGGGCAAACTCGACCGCTAGGCTTGGTCGCACCTGGGTTTCCTGTTTGACATGTCCCTGGGTCTAGACGCAAACAATCTAGTTTACAACATGCTCTGGGCTGCAATGGTGTGGACGCTCGGCCTGGGCACCCCCTGGCATGACGCGAGCTACGCAATCCACGACGACTCCCTTCCACCGGTGCCACACGTCAAGGGGAGGCGGGTAACACTCTGCGGGCGGCGCCAGTGTACCCCCAAGGGACTCTTCCGGCAGGTTCCCCGGGCGTGGAGCACTGCTACCAAGGACTGCTGCAGGCACAGGAAGCACCCTGGAATGGTCGGGCTACAGGACATCCTCCGTGGCGCTTCCGACGGCCCCGAGCGGGACCAGATCCGTAAGGAGATTATAGACACCGACGGCCTCCCCATGGAATCCTGCAAGGCCCGGTCGCTCTTGGTCGTCATGATGCTAATGCTCCGCGAGCCGCGCGTGTTCCTGTGGCCCTTCTCTCACGCAGAGCAGACCGGGGACGAAATCGAAGCCATCCTGGGTTTCTGTGTCCCCTGGCAAGAGGCGCACCGAGGGTTCCGGCACGACTTTGCACGAACCTGGGGGCTTACGTTAGACGACCTAGCCGACCTCCACGGCCGCATCGAGGCAATCCTGCCCCACATCTCCAAGCTCGTGGCGGTGGCGCACCACCACCCGGATGCGCGGGCAGCCGGCTGCCCACAGACCTGGAGTGAAATGGACAGGCAGGACTTTCAGCTGAAAGCGCCGATGCTCGTCCTCGAGAAAATATCGTCCCAGCCGCCTCTCTGGCTTCCCTGGGTACGCACCGCTGCTCGGTGTGCGCGCTACACGTCGCGCTGGCGGGAACCGACGCCTCCCTGGGTGACGATGATCGGCTTGCGGGGCTCGCATACATCGGCGGCGGATTCGCTTTATCCAACACCGACCTCAACGCCCCCTTGCCGTCCACCCCCGCCCCAGGCACCAAGCAGGACCCTCCACGCATTCCCGACGACAGGCTGGCGCCCGAGCAGAAAAACGGCAGGTTCAGGTGCGACAGCTGCGGGAGGGACCAGCTACATTCCACCGATGGCACGTGGATCTCCGACGACACACGCCTGATGGTAGCACAGAATAGACCCCAGGCCTACCTCAACGGTGCAAACATGGGGTGGCACTGCGAGACTTGCTGGATCCGATACCTGGAGGAGCAGGGCATTCCAGCACCGACAGGCGCGACAATTGCCGACAAGGTCAAGGAGCACGAGCAGCAGAGGACGGGTGCCGCTAGCAACGACAAGGCGGACGCTCTCCCCTCCCTGGGTCACCTCCCGCTTGGCTTTGGATGCAGCCCCCCAGGCGGATACGAGATCGCTATCGGACCTCATCATCACGCCGACTGGCATGCAGATCCCTGAGCGTGCCAACACCACCATTCCCATCCTACGGATCCGAGACGAACGGTTCGGCCTCAAAGCTGCCCAGAGCCAAATCTACTCCGCCCGGTGCGACACATGCCCCCCGGGGGCTCCGCTCCTCGTCTGGAACACAGGAGCCCCGCCCCTGGGCTGTTTCATATGGAAGCCTGCGGAGGGGGTAGGGGTTCCCGAGCAGGCCGGGCTGCCTCCCATCGACAGGCGAGCCATAGCCTGGTGGGAGCGCAGATGGAACGCCACCTGGTGCTGTCGACGCTGCCTGGTCCCGGTATGGAATTTCGGTCCTGCTACCCTGGACCACATCTTGGATCGGGACTTTAGAGCGCTGTACCCAGCCGAGGCCCCTGTCTTCCCGACGCTCAACTGCCAGATCGGAGCTGAGGTACCAGTAGACATATTCAAGTCTCTCCCATGGCTTGGTGCGAACGCCAAGGCCCAGGATCGCTTCACCAAGGCCGGAGCGACAAATTTCCCTGGGTCTAGCGCCGCGGGTGGTGCTGCCTCCGCGGCCGAGCGAGCCCCCAGGTCCCTAGCACAGCTCATGGAGCTCCTGCCAGAGCTGCCAGTCCCGCAGGGCCCGCTCCTGGACAGCAGGGACGTCAACAACCCCACGCTGAGCCCAAACGATCCCAGGAGTGGACCGGGCAGCGGAGGCCTGTCCGCACAGCGACTCCTGGTGACCTACCTCCGTGACTTCCACCCTGGGCTGTACTACACCTGGAGACAGTTCTGTCTCACTAACCGCGACATCAGCATCCCAGAGCCTAGGAGTGACGAAGCCTCCTGGCCGGGCGGACTTCTGACTGATTTCCTCAGGACGGCGTGCGGCGAATTCATCCCTGAGGATTGTGCCCCGCCCAACCAGCGCTGGGAGGGTAAACGGCTGGCCGCGGCGCGAGCCGTCGCCCACCTCACCAACGGCGAGAAGCACAAGGAATCCTGGGAGAGGCACGCCTCGATCCTAGCCCAGGCGAGTGGTCTCAGTCCCATCAGACACGAAATGGGCACACTGACGAGTTTCCGACTCAGCCTCAGCGCCGATGCCCTCGACTCGACGACCATCACTTCCTTGGCCGAGTCACGCGTGCAGACCATGAGTGAGGACAGACCTGGCACCCTTACGGCGGCCGACGCAGACAAGTCCCTGGGCACGAGAGACGACGACTCGCGTCTGGGTCTCCCGGACCCGCCCGACCACACTGTCAAGGACGAGAGCGGTGAAGACGTGATCCCTCCTACGGAGAAAGTGGAGTCACCCGACTTTGGAGAACCCCGCGAGTCTCCTCCTCGTGTATCCTGCTCGGACTCTGCCACGGAGGTCGACGACAACGGCCCAGGCGACAAGGCGCCTCTGCAGAGCCCAACGGCAGACAGCTCGGAACCCAGCTCCGACCGTGACCCGATTGCTACCGGGGGTGGCCCGGTTAGCGCCGGCCAAAATGCCAGTGAAGCCAGGGGATCTGATTATGATGACAACGCCCGCGACATGGGTGACGCGCGGAGCCGTCGTCCCCCACTACGCAACCCACAGGCCCCTGGACACAGACCTACCTACCCTCGTTCAACGGAGCGCCACACGCTCAACCTGTTGACCGACTCGCACGGGGGCCCCATGTACAAGGTCTGGCTTGGCACAGTGGACTTGGAGCGTCGAGATGAGCCACCCGCCAAACGCCTCGCCAGGTACCAGTCGGAGTTGGGCGCAGTATTCTGCGCGCTGTGGACTGCCTACACGCAGCGCATTTTGCTCCCTGGATCCAGGGGGCCCAAATCAGACCCGAGGCTGCACACGGAAGCGACCATCAGCAAGTTTCTGGACGACTGGAAGGGCTGCGGGTACAACGCCTACTTGATGGACACGAGGTACAACTACCGCATTGATTGGGCCAAGCTGCGGGCCGAGTACCTGCGTCACACCCGATCCGACGGCAAGGGCAAAGGCAACCTCCAGCAGAGCAGCTGGCGAGACCGTGCGGCAAGCTCCTGGGACACCTGGGGCGCCTGGCAGAGCGACTGGAGTGACGCCTGGCACGACGACCGTTGGCAGACGGGAGGCAAGCGTGGTGGAGGCAGACCTGACGAGCGAGGCGAAAAGAGGCACCGATGGGGATAATGAGCTCCCTTCCCATCCATCCAGCACCTAGACAGCCAGAAATGTCAATCTTACTACACAATATGTGCGGCCTTCAGCTGCCTTCCCTTCTCTCTCAACCGTGTGGCAGCCTCGCTGCCTCCCTCCCTGGTTCACGCACTTCCTGCCTCTGGACCCAAGTGTGTCGACCAGCAATACCATCTGCGTCGCTGCGCGGAGGAGCGTAGCGCGCAGACCCTAGTTGGCCCCTGGCCACGCTGTAGTGGTGCTCACCAGTGGCCCGAACGGTCCTGTGCTCGGCTAAGCTGCTTCAGGACCGACCGAGGCCCACTCCCGAGACGTGCTTTAAACCCTGGGCCTCTCAATCAGACAACGGCCTTCAGCCGCCCCTTGGACTACAGACCCAGCTTGCGGCATCTTGCCGCCCCTCCTGGTACGCGTACTTCCTGCCTTTGGATCCAAGTGTGTGTGCCAGCAATACCGTCCACATTGCAATCTCGGGTTGCGTGCGGCCATAGTGGCCCCTGGCCCCACTGTAGCTGTTTTCACCTGCCAGGCCCTGCCTGGCGCGCAGCTCTGTGGCTGACGACTTGGTGGTTTTCGCCCCGTCCCCAGTTCTGCGCCTCTACTCCTCCCTGGGCTCTTCAAGTTACTACGGCCTTCAGCCGTGATCTCTACCTCTCCTGGGAGCGACGCGGGACTCGGAGGTCAGGCTGCCATCGTCGTGGGTCGCCCCGCCATGCTGGCGGGCTGCCCACCTGGTCCGCTTGCGCCCTACACCGACTGGGCCGATGACGTGACCCCGATCAGCGCCGCCTTCCACCGCTGCGTTGCGTTACCACCCTGTGGACTGCGCTGCACGGTCTCGGCGTATGACGGGCACTCGGTCTTTCTTCAGTGCTCCCGCGCGCATTTAGTTGTGCGATCCTCCCTGGGACTCTGTGACCGTGAAGGACTTGCTGTCTTGGGTATACGACAGTTGCTGTCCTCCGGGCGCTTTCCTCGACCTGGCGGCGTGGGTCGCTTGGCGCTGCTGTCACTTAGTCGTCTGGTGCACGCTTCCCTCCGATTGGCCGTGTGCCCCTACGGTGGGTACCCGTGTACTCCTGCTTTGCGGCATACCAGACCGCTGGTCTGCTGCCTGCAGGCGCATCTTCAGCAGTACGGCGTTTGCCTTTGCCTGTTCGGCCTCAGGCACACCCGATCTGCCGCGGATGCGTTTTCTGAAGCTGCGACGGTTCGCTGGCGCTGTCAGAATCCCCCTCCTTGCTGGACGACGTCAGCCAGTTTCGGTCTGCTCATACCCGTCAGATTCCCTTGACTGACTTTCTCGCACGGAGTTTGGTTCCCACCACTACGCGGTTGTCGCCTGGCACGACCACGGCTGGGAACGTACGGCGCGCCATTTTGGCCGCGCCCGGCTTGCTCCTGGGTGACTGTCCTCTCAGACTCCCTGGGTTGCAGTTTGCACGACCGCCTCGGGTGGCTGACCCTACAGACTCCCTGGGTTGCAGTTTGCACGACCGCCTGACCTCTCAGACGCCCTGGGTTGCTGCCCCCCCCCGCCGCCTGATCCGCGGCCCCCGCGCGCGCCCGGGAATTTAGTCGCGGCCGCAACCCGACCGTGACTGCTCGCCGCCAGCGCTTCCGCCTGCGGCTGTAAAAAAAATCCCCACCAGCCCATCCAGAAACGCTGCCCAGGGGAGTTGAGGTGATCAGGGAAGTCGGAGAGCATGCAGAATAACAAAGGGCGGGAGAAGCTGTCACGTACCCTAAGAGGGGGAGGATGGAGAAGGAATCCTCGTCGGAGGGGGAGGGGGAGGGGGAGGAGGAGGAGGAGGAGGAGGAGGAGGAGAATGAGGAGGAGGATGTGGAGCAGGGAGAGGACGAGGAGGACGAGAAGGAGGAGAAGGAGCAGAGGGAGGAGAAGGAGGAGAAGGAGGAGAAGGAGGAGGAGGAGGAGGAGGAAGAGGGGGATGAGAAATTGAAGAGGACGGCGAACCGAAGAGCCAGAAGCGTCTTAAATGCATGTCGGAGATCTTCTTGAGGCTTCTTGGGGGTCTCTTGGGAGCCTCTTGGAGGCCTCTTGGGCGCCTCTTGGGGCCGTCTGGGCGCCTATTGGGGCGCTCTTGGGGCGCTCTTGGGGGCTGTAG
>CAUYUJ010021123.1:110172-144264 GCA_963575745.1 Prorocentrum cordatum | reverse complement strand
CGAGCGGGTGGCCATCCTCACTTCCGAGCTGGAGACAGCCTCCCAGCTCCGCAAGGACCTTGTCAAACAGCTCAACTCCAAGGTGGCTGACCCTGTGCCCGAGCCCATCACGTCCTTCAGCATCGACGACATTCTCGCGGGCAAGGAGCTTCCTATCTCGCTGGGCAGTCTACTCGAGGTCGAGGAGGATTACGAATTGGGCGAAGAAGATAAGCGCCTGGCTGAGGAGCGGCTGGCGGCCCTGCAGAGTGGCATCAAGGATGCTGTTCAGAATCTGTTCGGGCAGGCAGCAGCGTCGGCCAAGGCTTTCAAGGAGGCGCAGGCGGAGCAGCTCAAGCGTATCCGCAAGAAGCGCAAAGTGGACAAGGAAGCAGCTGATCATGGCAGTGCAGGTGGAGAAGCGGTACCTGAATCAGGTGGCGGCGGCCCTGGTCAAGGTGCGGGAGAGGCTCGAGCTGACGAGGGTGCTCCTGTGGGAGAACCAGGTGCTGATGCTGCTCCCGCGGGCCGTCCTGCTGCTGCCGATGCGTGTTCAGACGGTGATGTGCTGTCACGCGCCAAGAAGGTGCTCCAGGCTTCCCCCCCTTCGAGCGCCGTCGCTTGAAGGGGGGTATCTTCTTCCATCAAGTACCAGTACCAGTGCATCAACATCGGCGACAGGGGCTTCTTCCACGGCCGCTGCCTCCACGCCAGGTTGCCACTCTCGCGCCACGGAGGCTCCAGCATCCTGGGGACCCGTCTGCGCAGAGGTTGGGAGCAACAGCGTGCGGAGAGCAGCGGCACATCTTCCTGGTCATCCATCTGAGGGCTGCCCGTCTGTTGCCAAATTTTTTTTTGCTTGTCGGCACACTGTCAGTGCTGGCTTTCTCTCAGGGTTCGCGGGTGGACCCGCTGACTCGCTCTCGCACCCTTGGTCCCTGGGCGTCCCCCTGGGGAACACCGAAGGGTGGTCGCCACAATTTGCCGACGTGCGGCTTGATCACACTCGTCTCTGGAGCAGCTCGATCAGCGAGCAAGTTTTTGCACAGTCGCCTGCGTGGATCTCCCAGGCTGACGCCTCCTCCGCTGATCACGAGCATGCCCCCGCCCCTCGCTGGAAGTCTCCCACGAGTTCTTTAGGCAAGGCGGTGGATTTCACTTTGATGAGGGCCAAGGGGGTCCTCCAGGGTGCTGTCCGCCAGCCCAGTCTCATGTCTTTTCGGGGCCCCCCTGTTGCGGGGGAGGCCCCCGCTCCTCCTCTCAGGCTCTCCTCCCCTCTGCCTCCCGAGTCCTTCCCCACGGACTCCTTTGTCCCGCGCATAGAGACCTGTAATGTTTCGGGGTGGGGGTCTGGGCAGCTCTGGTTAGAGAAGACAGACGCCGACGTCGTCCTGATGCAGGAGCACAAACAGCTGCCTCACATGGTGGCGAGCGGTTCGTCGTGGGCGATTCGACACGGCTGGAAGTCATTGCGGGCGCCTGCGGTCCTCGGCCAAGGAGAAGGCCCCAGCGCAGGAGTTGCTATTTTTGTCCGAGCGGCACTCGGACTTCGGGAGCCTGACTCTGGTCACGAGATCGTCGCTGGGCGTGTCATCGCTGGCCTGGTCGAGCTTCCTGGGAACGCGACCTTCCTGGCCATCTCGGCGTACTTCCACGATTGCGAGGACCTTTCGGACCGAAACGTGTCTATTCTGTCGTCCTCGGTTTCCCTGGGTCGGGCCCTGGGGTTTCCTCTCTGCTTGGGGGCGGACTTTAACATGGAGCCGACTGTGCTTCTTGACGGCTTGGGGGATCGCAGGGACCTGGAGGTTATGGTGCCCGAGGGGCACACGTGCAAGTCCACTGCTGGCCTCAAGCAGTTTGATATTTTCGTTTTTTCTTCTGACCTGGCCAAAGGGGTGGCGTCTGTTAAAGTGGTTCGAGAAACCAATCTCACGCCCCATTTCCCTGTGGCCGTGGTGCTCCACCCGTCTATTGGCAAGCTTAAGTCTCTCGCCTTTCGGCGTCCGCCGCCCTTGCCCACGGTTCCTGTGGTCCCTGGCTCGGTCGTTGCCTCCGTGGCTCCCTCGCCCTGGGTCCTCGACGTGCTGGACTCGGCTCGGAATGCTGTGCGCCACGCTGATTTTGAGCGGGCCCAGGAAGCTCTTGACCTCAGCTACAAGGAATGGGCTAAGGTGGCCGAACGCGAAGTGGCGGCTGCGACTGGAGTCACTTTGCCTGTTTGGGGGGCTCGGTCTAAGGAACCCACCATGTATTGGAAGCCCATCTTGAACAAGGGTGGTGAATGTAGTAACGAGCACCTCTTCTCTTGCAGGTGGCTGGCCAATATTTTCAGCACTGTGCATGGCCACTGGAGCGAGCTCAATCAGGCGGGGCTGCGGGAAGTGCTGCACAGGATGTTAGATCCCCCTCCCAAGGTGTTGTCTAACCTTGGGAACCTTTCTCGGTATTTGGAGTCCCTGTGTCACTTCGTGCAGGAGCTGCCCATGTATGAGTTGCCTGAAGGGCCGCTTTTCGATTTGTTTGAACACATGCAGGCGTGTTTCACGGAAGACCTCCGAGCTGCGGAGGCTAAGTCGCGCAAGGATTCTCATCGCGAGTTTCGTGATTGGCTGCTGTACAGGGCCAACAGGGGAGCTAAGCGAGTTCACGCTGTGTCGTTAGGGGCCCACCCCTGGGTCCCCACCACCACCCTCTCCTTGGAGGGGGTGGTGGTGGCCGACCCGTTGTCCCTCTTGAAGGCAGAGTCGCGCAAGTTCAGTAAGTTGTGGGGGTGTCAGCGTGAGAATCCTTGGTTTGAGTTTGGGGAGATCTGTGACGGTCTGCCCCCTGTTCCCATTGAGGCTGTCAGGGAGTTTTCCAGGAAGTTTCGGGAAAACACTAGCGTGTCTGTTGACGGTTTTCACATGCGCCATTTCCATATGATGAGCGATGCCACGCTCTCTTCGCTCGTGTCGATGTTTAATGTCATGGAAATGGCCGCTCTTGTCCCGTCCCAAATCTCTGTGATTTGTCTGGCGCTCATCCCCAAGGCCACGGCTGGATTCCGCCCGATTGGGAACTTTTGTGCCCTGTACCGCGCGTATGGGAAAGTCAGGAGGCCCCTGGCCCAACGTTGGGAGTTTCAAAATGCTCGCGAGTATTTTGCCGCTGGGCCCTTCGAGGGGGCCTTGGACGTGGTTTGGAGGCAATCGGTGAGGTCCGAGGCCTCCACCAGCGCGGGGGGTGAGGCCGCCACCGTGCTGCTGGACTTGTATAAGTACTACGAGACCATCGATTTGAATAAACTGTTGTTCAGATGTCGGCAGGTTGGTTTCCCTATGGGGGTGGCTCGCCTTGCGGTGAGCATGTATCTTCAGCCTCGGTTCTTCGGGCTCTCGGGCTTTGTGGACGGGCCCTACTGGGCCCGTCGGGGTATCGTTGCTGGTTGCCCCTTCGCGACGACACTGATCCGAGTTTATTCTATCCAGGCGCTCGATCAGGTCTCGTTGCCGTCGCAGGTTCATTTCAAGTTGTACATCGACGACTCGGGTTTATCGTGCACAGGCACGTCCGAGCATATATTGAAGAGCTTGCCGCCGAGCGCGGAGCGCCTCATCAGTGTGTTTGAGGAAGGGGTCGGGGCCATAGTCAATCGGGAGGAAGGGAAGCGATCGCTGATCTGTTCCTCGCGCAAGTTGGCCCTGCAGCTCGGTCGGAGGCTCGGCGGGCTGGCTGGACCGGTGGTCGCGGCCTCTGCTAATCTGGGAGTGGACGATGCGGTTGGCCGCCCTAGGCGTCTCAAGGGGCGCTCCAGCAAGCAAAAAGTCAGGGAGATCAAGGCGCGGGCTTTCACTAAGAGGCTGGCGCGGATCCGTCCCACCGTTGGGGCTAGGGTCTCGAAAGCTGTGTGGGCCTCGGGGGCTCTCAGCTCCACTCTGTATGGCTCCGAGGTCTACGGGGTGTCAGATCACGAACTTTGGCAGATTAGGAAGCTCGCTGGCTCGGTGCTGCAGCCTTCGGCCAAGGGCCGAAGCCTCACTACCTTGTTGTTAGCTCATCAAGACCCGACGTGGTACTCTGCCGTGTCGCCTATTGTGAGGTGGTCGAAAGAGTTGTGGACCTCCCACCTGGGCCTTTACCGTCACGCCCTGACGCTCCCTGAAATGAATGAGGCGTGGACCTCGGTTTTTTCTCGCGAAAGCCCACTGTGGAGGAGTGTTGGGGGCCCTGTCAGTGCCCTTAGGAAGTCCCTGGAGAGGATCTCGTGGAGTATGCCCAGTTTCGCCACCTTGATCACGGACACCGGGCTTAAGGTTGTTCTCACGGAGTTCTCCCCCAGGCTGGTTAAAAACCTTCTCAGGGCCGCGGTCCGTAGGACTCTCGAGTGGGACTTGGGAGCTAGGTTCAACTTGGATGGTCGGGCTTGTGTTGATGGTGCGTTTGCGTATCTGAACTCCGCCAGATACTCGCCTTTTGAGAAGGGTTGTATGCGTGCCCTCACCTGCCAGGCCATTTATACTCGAGACCGTGCCGCCAGCTTAGGTTATATATTGCCGTCTACGAGCTGCCCACTGTGCGGTGGCGCAGTTGACACGCTAAGGCATCGGTTGTGGCTGTGCCCGAGTGTGTCCGACATTCGGGACGAGTGCGCCTCGGACAAAGTGCAGAAATGGGCCTCGGAGTCGGACGATCTCTTGGCGTGCTACGGGATCTTTCCACACCCTGGGGACTCCTTTCCTGGAGCTAGGAGTTCTGGAGGAGTCGAGGTTCAATGGCTGGAAGGGGGGCCCGCGGACCTGGAGTCGTACGCCTTCGAGGGAGACATATTCGTCGATGGGTCGTGTTCTCGGAGCGTTGTCCGCGAATTAAACCGAGCTGCCTGGGCCTTCACCCTGGTTTGTAGGAATTCTTTGAAGCAGATTGTTCGTGTCCTTGGGCCTGTGTGGGCCCCGTGCCCGCAAACGCCCCAGGCGGCCGAGTTCTTTGCGTTTTCCATTTCGGTGCAGTGGACCACAGGTCCTAGTACGATCTATTCGGACTGTCTGAATGTTGTAGAGTTTTCGGACCTCCCTTGGGCTGAACAGTGTTCGGCCAAAAGGATGTTTTCAGGAATCGCCCAATTCGTGCGTGAGCATTGGCCGAAGATCACGGTTGTCAAGGTCAAGGCTCACCTCGACATCGAGTCCGCTGACGACCCCTGGGACAGGTACCTCCGCCAGGGAAACGCCTGGGCCGATGAGGCCGCCAAGGCCGCGTTGACCTTGCATCCTATGCCTTCTCTGTCGGAGTCTGAGGGTCTTGATCGGAGTATCGCGGTTGCTAAGGCGGTGGCCCGACTTGCTGCCAAAGTTTTACCCTCTTGGCCTAAGCTGGAGTTGGGTCCCAACGCGGACCGTGTGCCTGCTGTTAAGGGCCCCTCGGCCAAGAAGGAATCCAAGCCCCACGTTTGGGGGTGGGCTGGCAAGTTTTGGCAGTGCTCTGAATGTCTCCGAGGGAAGCGGGGCTCTCCCCTCGCCAGGCCAGAGGGTGGCTCTTGCACTCTTGTCTTGAGGGTGCAGCCCGCAGTGCTCAGGTCTCTGGGCCACCGCTGTGCCGTCATAGACTGCTCGGATGGCTCTTTCCTGTGCGTTTGTCAGAAGTGTAACTACATGACCTCGGGTGGCCGTTTGGCCAACCTGGCCAAAGCCTGCAAGCCCGAGGATATAAAGGCGCATAACAATCCGTGGGTCAAGTTGCAACGCGGGCTCCACCCGAAGCGGCCTGGGGTCACTGTTGATCTCGACACGGTCTGTCTTTTCTAGGGCCTAGTCCCACATCTGGGGTGTGGCCTCCAGTCGTCCTGGCGCTGGCTGCACCAGGGGCTGGAGGTCCCGCCGTCCTTTTGTGGGAGGCCGTTGCGTGTTTTGTCTCTCGTGTTTCGGTTTTACATCTGGGGCGAGGTCGTGTCGTCCAGGCGCAACAGCACCTGGGACAGGCCTCGTCGTCCTTTTGTTGGCCAGTGAGTCCTGCGTCTTCCGTGTCGCACGCATGCCAGGCACCCCGATTCAGGGGGAAGATGCGCGCTGTGGTGCATTGGGAGGGCGCGTGGGCTTGGGTCTGCCCTCGTCCCTCGCTGGCCCGCGCTCGGGCGTGTGCGTGCGCGTACGCGTTTCGTGTAGGGCAGCACTGTGCCTGTGGGCTTCGCCCTTTTTTCTTCTGTGGTGCGTGGCTGGGGCTTCGCTCTACGCCAGCACCCCTGCCCGCCACCCGCCGCTTGTCCTCTTGTGCAGTCGAGGGCAAGTGGCTCTGATGGTGGCGCCTCCGCCTAACTCGGGCGGTCCTTTAGGCTGTCACCTGTCGGGCCCTTTTTTCCCCTTTGGCCGAGGGCTGCGGCACTGTGCCTGGCGCACCGTCGGCCCCCGTCCAGGTGCAGCAGGGCCCCCTTGGGCCCTGTGTGCCTGTGAGGGGCCACCCAGGGGTGGGTCTCTGCTGCCTGGTCCCGCGGAGCGCCCAGGCACGCCCACCCCTCGCGGGTCTTTCAGAGCCGACCGTCCGTACAGTGGTTCGGCGGCTGCCCCCTCAGGGCTTCGCCCACCCTGAGCGGTGTACGTGGGCTGCAGCAGGGTCCCATGCAAAAAAAAAATCCTCCTCCTCATTCTCCTCCTCCTCCTCCTCCTCCTCCTCTTCCTCCTCCTCCTCCTTCTCCTCCTCCTCCTCAATCCCCCCCTCCCCCATCCTCCTCCTAATCCTCTATCCTTATCCTTATCCTTATCCTCCTCCTCCTCCTCCCCCTCCTCCTCTTCCTTCTCCTCCTCCTCCTCCTCCGCTTCCTCCTGCTCCTCCTCCTCGCTTCACTTCGTCGCTTGTCGTCCGTCACGCCCGTCGTCGCTCATCGTCGCTGCCCGCGGCGGCGACGCCTCAGAGCGGCCCCAGGACTGTCGGCGCACCCTTCTGCTCGTCCAGCGCCTGCTCCAGCGTCCTCCCAGCGCGTACAAGAGCAAGCTCAGCCCCTGTGCAATCACATCCTCGTCCTCGCCCTCGTCCTCGTCCACCCCCCTCCTCCCTCCTCCTTATCATGTTTCTCGTCCTCGTCCTCGTCCACCCCCCTCCCCCCTCCCCCCGCCCCTGTTGCGGCGTTGCTCCTCGTCCTCGTCCACCCCCCTCATCCCTCGTCCTTATCGTGTTCCCCCTCATCCTCCTCTCCCCCCTCCACTCCCACATGCCCCCCTTCTTTCCCCCCCTCGCCCCCCTTCTCTTCTCTCGGAAAAAAAGCGATCATTTTCGTCCCAAAGTGGTCGGTTTTTGTTTTCCATAGTTCGAGATGTGCTCGCGATTCATGTGCACGCTCTCTGCATTGCTCCCATTGCTCCTCCGAGGGGGCAGTGCCTCCCTCGGAGTGGGGGCAGCGCCTCCCTTGAGTGGTTGGTTGGATGATGGATGGGTGGATGGTTGTGGATGTTTGGCGGATGGTTTGTGGATGGTTGGTTGATGGTTGGGCTATGGTTTTTGGATGGTTTGTGGATGGTTGGTGGATGGTTGGCGGATGGTATGTGGATGGTTTTTGGATGGTTGGCGGATGGTTGGTGGATGGTTTTTGGGATGGTTATTGGTTTTCTTATTGTTTTAATAAGAAACGAGAGGATGGTTATTTGGATGGTTATTTGGATGGTTGGTGGATGGTTGAAGGATGGTTTTTTGGATGGTTGGTGGATGGTTGGTGGATGGTTTTTAGATGTTGGTGGATGGTTGGTGGATGGCTGGCGGATGGTTTCTGGATGGTCATGGATGGTTGGGTGGATGGTTGTTCGGATGACTATGGGTGGTTGGGAGGATGGTTATGTATGGCTCGGAGGATAATTTGGATGGTTATGGACGGTTCGGAGGAGGGTTGGGAAGATGAATGTTGTTGCTGCACTGCGCAGGCACGCGTGGCGCCGATGCACTCCCTGCGCACGTGGCACCTGCACAAGCATCGGCGCCCTCACTTCCGTTGCTGAGCTCACTTCGACTTGCGTTTCTTGTTCTTGCCCTTGCCCTTGCCCTTGCCGCTGTGCACGGCCTTGTCCGTCTCCTCGTCTGCTGTGGGCTCCGAAACCGCCTTGCCGGAGAGCCTGCGTTTCTCGTCACTGCCGCCAGCCGCCGACGCGCTTCCCGAAGCAACATCCGAGCCAGCCTCCTTCTCTGAAGCTGCCGCCTCACCCTCTGCGAAAGCATTCTCGAGCAACTCATCAATGCCGCCGTTTGCGCCCGACTCCTCTGGCGCAGCCTGGCTCTCCAGCGTGAGCGGAATGATGTCCTCGAGCAAACCTGGCGGCAGGACTGCTATCATCCATCCTCCCTCTCTTCATCCTCCCCGCGTCAACTCCGTCCTCGATGCCCTTCCTCAGCTCCTCCCTCCTCCTCCCTCCCCCCTCCTCTCCCCCCCCCCCCCCTCCGCGGGATCTCCCGCTCCTCCCGCCGAAAGGGGGGGTGGGGCCAACGGGGGCGAGATGGAATTGAAAGGGTCTGAACCCGCAAGCTTAGTCGCGTGGTCCGTGACCACGTCCATGGAGTCGCTCAACTTCTGCAGCGAGTTCTCCACGTGCTCCTTCTTGTCGAAGGCGTTCTCCTGCACCACGGGTTCCAGCGCGTCGCGCAAGGTCACGACAGCGGCTGCCGCGCCTCCGGCCCTGGTAGCGACCGCCGGCGCGACGTACTCCTTGCCTTCGTTGGTGCGGGCCTTCACGACCAACCTCATGAGCAAATCGGCATTCTGCCTCGCCTCGCCGATGAACCCATCCGCTTTGATCTTGAGGCGCACAGGAAGCGCCTTGACCCTGGACACCACCTTGGGATGCGTTGCGCTCGGCTTCGCCTTGGCCTTCGGGATGCCGACCTCCGCCCGCGCGCTCTGGACGTGGGTAGTCTGGCGGGTTACCTCCTCCTTGTACTTCTTCTTGAACTTCGGCACGTACACCATCTCAATGCCTGTGTGGCGGCAGGTGAACGCCATCCCTGGGCTGTCCAGGAGCTTCTGCAGACCTTCTGGATGGTGCTTGAACATTGGCAGCTCTGCAGCTTCCTTGACAGACATCGCCTCTGGCTCCTCCGAGAACTCGTGACCCACCTCGGCGTGGGACGTCGAAGTGATCCTCTCGCTGAGCTCCTTCTTCACGTCAGCCAGCGCCATCCCCTTGCACCTCGCCATGAACTCCTGCTTCGCCTCGCGCGTCATGACCGCGAACCCTTCGAACAACTCTGGGTTGCTCTGCTTGAGGGTCGCGAGGTGGTTGCCCGCGTTGTTGCAATGCGAGCGGCGCCAGATGGGCCTCCGATTGCGCGTCTCGACGAGGGACTTGTTCACCAATGTGTACTTCTCGCAATCGGTCTTCGCACACTTGTCGCATTTCATCGGGGTCTCTGCCGCCTCGGACAGGGCAGCTGCCGTCTGTCCTGCCGTCTCTGCCGCCTCGGACATAGCTTGCTTGCAAGGGCTCGCGCGCGCGTGCGGTATCTCTGCGGGGCAGCGCCTCCGTGGCAGTCTCTTGAGACTGAGATGAGGTTTCGAGAAAAAATGGCGGAGCAATGGGTGGACATGAAGGGTGGAGGAGGCGGTGGCTCCGCGGGGCAGCGCCTCCGTGGCAGTCTCTTGAGACTGAGGTGAGAACTCAAGAAAAAATAGCGGAGGAATGGGTGGAAATGACGGGCGGAGGAGGTGGATGTGGAGGAGGTAGAAGCGGAGGAGGGAACGCTGGAGGTGGAGGAGGACGCGGGGGCAGAGGCGAACAACGTCGACGATGTTGCCGTCGTCGTCACTCTCGTCGTGCCGTCACCATTCTCGTGGTCGTCGTCGGGGGTGGGGCTTCCTGTGAGATAGTAGGAAACTCATCGCCGCCATCGTCGCTGTCGTACTCGTCGCCGCCACCATCGTCGTTATCGTCATTGTCGTCGTCGTCGCCGTCGTCGTCGTTATTGTCGTCGCAGATTCGGAAATCGTGGTCACCGCCTTCACCGCCGTCGTCGTCGTCGCTGTTGTTTCGACGTTGTCCTCGCCGCTTCCCTCGTCGGAGCGGGCGGCGCGTCCTGTCCGTCGCCAGCGGCTCCTTGGGCGAGTCCACCTCCGTGTCCGAGTCAGTCTGGCGTGGAGGAGGCAACGGACGCGGGAAGGCCGAGATGTATACATATATATATATATATATATATATATATGTATACAAGTGGCACGTGTGTGCCCAGGCTCGCACAACAAAAATGAAGGGGCGTTTGAAGCAGGAGTGAAATGCAACAGCGAAGTCGCACTCGAGCGCAAGTGAGGATGCCACACCTTGCGACGCGTGTACCAGGGCCCCCCCAGGAAGCCTCAGGAGGCCCGACTTGGATACCAGAAGGGGCTCCAGGAGGCCCCAGGATTGTGAGTGTTGTGTGTGATGTGTGCTTGTGTGGTGCGTGCTTTTTGTGTGTTGTAGGTGTTGTGTGTGTGTGTGTGTGTTTGTCTAGCGTGTGATGTGTTGGGCGTGAGTTGCGTCTCTGTGCGCATGTAGTTCTGAAGCCCCAGGAGGCCCCAGGAGGCCCCAGGCGGCCTCAGGAGGCCCCAGGAGACCCCAGGAGGCTTCAGGAGGCCCCAAGAGGCTCCAGGAGGCAGCAGGAGGCCCCAGGAGGCCCCAGGAGGTTTCAGGAGACCCCCAGGAGGCTCCGAGGCGGGGTCTGGAGTGCCAGAAGGTTCAGAACGCCCCAGGAGGCCCCAGGAGGTTCCAGCAGGCCCCCAGGAGGCTCCGAGGCATGGACTGGGGCTCGATGTTGGAAGGATTTTTCAAGCGAAACCGCAATTCTCTGAGAATCGGGGTCGCAATTATTGACAGTGCCATGTGTTTTTGAAGTTTTTTATGTTGGCATGTTGAAATTCCCATGTGCTTTTGGACCCTGGCGTCACGATCTGCGTGAGGGGTGCCACCGATTTTCAGAATTGCGAGGATGCCCGAGCGAAACGCCCAGAAAAATCGCGGACGACGCGTGCGCATTAATCGCCTCTGAGCTCTACTCCTTCGGAGAGGTGCGTCTGATAATACACATATATTGAAAGAGAGAGATAACTCAGCACAACAAAAAATGAGCCAGACAGACAGACAGACAAAGTTGGCCACTTTGGGGCTTGAGCGGTCGGTTTTCCGGTGGCCAGAAGACGCCCGTCCCGCCCGACTGCATGCGCGTGCGAGCACGGATTATAGACAGACAAACAGACACACATACAAAATACATACCGAGAGGCAGACATACAGACAAACAGACAAGCAGGCAGCGACACAGGGAGAAGGCTGGCCCAGAAATTGAGCGCGACCTCCCCTTGGGAGGAGGCTCTGGCCCAAGGGGAAGTCGCATCCACATTTCTGCAGGGGCTCTGGAGGGCCCGCGGAGGAGGAGGATGCGCAACGCGAAGGTCGGAGTGTATTGGGAGTGATGATGGCAGGAGGAGGACATGGAAAGCTGCTGCATGGCTCAAGGAGGAGAGGTTGCGCAGAAAGGCTGTCCTGCAACTGCGCTGGGCCGGGGTAGCACTCGGGGCCGTCGTTGGAGCCGTTGCCTGCGGGGGGCGCGGGGGGCCATCTAAGGTTCTGAGAAGAACATTCCGCCCCCGCCTGGGGCCTCTGGCTTGCGCTAGAAACTGATGGTCTCAGAGTGGGGCTGGGGGACCCTGCTTCCACTCCTGCCTCCAACCTACCCTCCCTCAACCAATCTTCAGAGAGCACGCGGGGGCGAGAGCGAGCAGCGCATTGGCGCCTGAGTCGAGCAGCTCCGAGGCGTTCTTCGTCCAGGAGTCGTGCTGCGGGATCTCGGCTGGCGGGAGGCTGCTCGGGTCGGGCGGTTCTGGGGCCTTGCAGGGCGGCGGGCACGGCGGCGGCCGCGGTTCCTGGCGCGGCCGCCGCGGCGGCGCACTCTCTGGAACGGATGCGATCCTGGCCTCGCTTTCGCCGCGAAGGCACACCGACGCAGCCTCGTGCGCCTGCCGCAAGCGGTCCACGCGTCCGATCACCAGGAGCTCTCGTTCTGGATACCTCTTGCGGCCGCGAGTGCGAGCGAGGCAGTTGTGTTGCTGCAGTATCCTGGCCCTCTGCTCGGCCGTGACCGTGCCCGTGTTCCCAGCGAGCCCTTCTGTGATCACAGCTATTGGCCCCAGCGACGCCGGGCCGAAATCGACGCCATCGGCGATCTCCCTCACCTCTGCGGCCCTCATCTGAGCCAAATGGGGACGGGAGAGTTGGTCGGCAGGACGTTCGCTCGCGCGTTCCGACCAAAAGAAAAATGGGGGAGGAGTTGCAGGAGGATAGCGGCGGTGGCGGGCGGGCTCGGGGGCAGGAGGAGGCGGGTGACATCGTCGGTGGCCGTCGTCGCTGTCATAGGGGCAGAGCCGCCTATGAACCGTCGTCGTCGTAGGGGCAAAGCAGAACTAGTAGGGGGTGGGTGGGGTGACAAGGGGGGGGGGCCAGCTTCTCGCCCTCCTCCTCCTCCTCCTTCTCCTCATCCTACTCCCCCCTCCCCATCGCTTTGGGTTTTTTTTATAATAGCGTGCACGTCAAGCTGGCCAAAGGGGCTCAATGAAACCGTCATCGTGCTCAACGCGCAAATATATCGCTTGTACACATTGGATGTCCACGAACGCCGCGCGATCTGCGCGGCTGTACAACTTGTGATCGAGGGCAGACCTGGTCAAGAAATGGATCACCAACAAAATCCTGTTCGCGTGGGCGTCGCGTTCAGTTCCCTGCGCGCAAAGTTGAACGAGCCCAAAAGCTTTGACCTCGCCCTCCCCCTGTAATAAAACAAGGTCGCCTGCCCGTAATATCATGTGCCCCCACCTGGCTTTCAGCGCGGTTACAACAGATGTCGGTGATATGCAAGCAGGAAGGTACTCGTTGAATTCTGACGTTCGCTTTGCTGGGTTTCCCTTGCGGAATATCAGTTCGTCTTTTGCAAAACTAGAGGTCTCGAGCCGATGTTCCAAGTCCATTATCAAGCGGACCAAAATTGACATTGATGACTCGGACTTGCTGCTGCCAGCGTGCGTGTAATGCCGCCCAGCCTTGATCAGCAACCTGTTCCTCCGTTCGTTGGACCGGCGAGATAAGCCGAACCCCACAGTCTCCAAACAAGTCGGGAGGTGATGCTGCAAGTGCGCTTTGATTTTCAAAATGCTCGTGGCATATAAATCTCGCAGTAGCCGATGGTAGCGTGCAACCAAGCTCTTTAGCTCAATCGTTCTTCTGACAGCTGCGTCTCCAGTCCGCAAAAGTGCAGTGATTTCGTGGGCCAAAGAAATAGCGCGACACTGCTCCACGAGCTTCCCTTCAGGCAGAAGATATCGCGTACAGAACCAAAACAAGAAACCTAACACTGTAACCATATCGCTAGCAAAACCTTTCATGTGCTTTCCGCGCGTTTGAACCACATGGCCTTGAAAGAAACGGTCTCCCAACGACCTCACTTGTGATTTGTTGAAAGTAACGAACCGAACCATCATTTCGTCCAGCGTTGCCATGGTCACCGCCGCGTGATCTTGCATGTCCAAACACATCTCGTTCATGTGATATTGCATGACCCCAGAACTTGTTTAGTATATGTGCATCCAGTCCCAATACACGGATGACACTGGCTTGTAAAACCGCCGAAGGGGCACGTCGAATGGGAGAGCGTCTTTGTCGTAGCATATGCCGAAAATCTGTTGGGACAGATTGAACTCAGATGGTCGTTGCGTTGTCTTCCGCTGGACCAGCTCATCGCACATCTCCCAGAAAGACGCGTCGTCTTGCAGTATGAATGATGCTGTATCTGGCGATGTGACGTGAACGCAATAATCGCTATTCTGGAGTTGGCCGACATCAGTGGATACAACGTTCTTGCACATGAGACAACATTTTGCACCCGATGCGCCCTTCACAGAGCCAACTTGTTTATGCCCCTTTTCGTCTTGCAAGACGGCTGCGAGGCGCCCCCTGATCGTTGTCATCGCGCCGCAAACGTCGAAACTAATGCCCGCGGCAAATTTATCCTGGCCCATAAACATGAAACGCAGAACGTGTTTCATAATCCCAGAAACCTCGCCAACCACATGTTTACAAGAATCGTGCGACAGAACCCCGATGGGCCACCATCCATGATCACTGCTCCTGAAAAATTCTGGTAGGTCAGCGATTGACCAGTACATCGATAGAAAAGTGCGTTTCATGTCTGGTCGTTGTTGGTTGCCTGACGTCGTTTCGTCTGCCCACGCAACGATATTCGCCAGTCCGCCCGCGACGCGGTCTCGAAGGAGCGCGCCGAAAGCGAAACTTCTGTTACACATGAAATATAACAAAACAAATGGACAGCATATCGGCCAATCAAGATAACCACCAGTTTTCAAGGGCAAGTGCAAATGCTTGACCAGGGGCCCAAAAGGAGTCTCGATGCTCGACATGTAATTCTGCACTTTTGCAGGAATGTTGTTCAAGGGGATGTCCTCATCGTCGTCGTGGCGGCGCAATTCACGCGCTACCTTCCCAACCGCGCTCAGAGGAATCGCCAGGCCCAAAGATTGCACCAACTCGATCACGCGGGGCCTTTTCGACCGTTCCATGTCGTCGGCTTGAGGCCAAAATGGCTACGGTATCGGGGCCTCATCGGGCAATTGATCAACACATCGCAAAACATAGCACTACTAAGCAGAACTTAGCAACAACTTAGCAGAACTTAGCAAACACTTAGCATAACTTAGCGGAACTTAGCGAGGACTTATGCACGTACGCGCTACGCACTTAGCGCAAGTTACTTAGAAGCAACATGCAAGTCCGCAAGTGCACAAGTTGCCGAAGTGGCGCTGATGGGGTCCACGTTTTCTTTCCCCCGCCCCCCCGGGGTTGGGCCCCCTCTGCCGGGGTTGGGGGGGGAGGGGAGGGGGTTTGATGGGGTCCACGTTTTCTCCCCCCTCCCACCCCCGGGGTTGGGCCCTCCCCCGGGGACCCCACGCCGCCCGGGTGGCTCTGCCGGGGTTGGGTGGGGGGGGTTGCCGGCGTGGCTCTGCCGGGGTTGGGGGGGGGAGGGGGGGTTCATGGGGTCTACGTTCTTTCCCCCCCTCTGCCGGGGTTGGGGGGGGGGGGTTGATGGGGTCCACGTTTCTTCCCCCCCGGGGTTTGGGCCCCTCCCCCCCCGGGTTTGGGGGGGGTGGCTCTGGGGGAGGGGGGGGGTGATGGGGTCCACGTTTTCTTTCCCCCCTTTGCCGGGATTGGGGGGGGGAGGAGCAAGAAAAGAAGGCCGAGAAGTATGAGGGGAGATAGGGGAGGACGAAGGAGGAGAAGGAGGAGCAGAGGATGGAAGAGGAAGGTTGGAGGAGGGGCAGGAGGAGAAGGTGGGAGGAGAGGGAGAAGGAGGAGAAAGAGGAGGAGGAAGAGGCGGACAAGGAGGAGGAAAAGACAAGGACGACGTTGCTTCCCCTCGCAATCCCCCGCCTCCCCGCGCCTCCCCCCCGGGGTCCCCGACCACCCCCCCTCTCGGATTCCGACCCCCTCTCGGATTCCGACCCCCCCTCAGAGGCGAAATCACAGAACGGGAAACAAAAGACGAGACAGATACGACAACAACCTCCGACGCGACCGCCGAATGCGGAGCGCCCCGGATCGGCGGCACTGGCCGGAGGCCACTACAATATCCGAAGAACAAACACAAGGTTGTTAGAACACAAACCCGATGTGATAAAACAGGACAGACTCCGCCAGACATGTTCTAAGAACATTTCTTGGAAACCACAAAAAAGGTTACTAGAACATTGTTTGGTAGGGCTATAGGCGAGCCAGGACGCTTCGCCACTGCGTGACAATTGGGCGCGAAGGGCCTGCCGGCGGCGCCTACTTTTCCGCCGGCAAGGCTGTCGCACGACTGGCCAGCCGCGCCTGTTGTTCCGCTGTCCAAAGAGGCTGGCGTTAGGTCGGGCATGTCCCCCTACGGGGGGACTTTTGGACAAAAAATAAAAATGCACCAAACATGCCACAAACATATTCACAAATGGTACAACAAATTGTCCCCAGACTATTTTTTGGCTATTTTTGGATGTTCCCCCTGCAGGGGGACAGGCCCGATTTAATGCTGGCGGTGCTTATCGCAATTCCAATGCAGGCCCGGCGCTCTGGCACGCCTGGACCAACTCGATATTGCGTGTGGCGTATGAGCGGCAGCGCGGCCCATTCGGTCAGCTGCGGGGCCGGTATCGGCACTCCCCGTCACCCTTTGCAACAGAGTATCATGCGCGCGCACTCGTTTAGCAACCTCCACAAATTTCTCACATAGATTTTGCAACACGAACTGACAAGTCACTGCGACAAAAAAAAACACTGCACAAGAACGCAGGCGGCACAACATATATTGCGCCACATAGGTTGCACCGTATAGAATGCACAGCATAGATTGCGCAAAAGGCTGCGCCTCTTAGACTGCACCGCCTGCACAACCAAAATTGCAACACGTAGGGTGCATAACATATTGTTTCACAACACTTGCCACAAAGACAATACAACAACTATTGCACCACATAGACTGCGCCATTTAGACTGCACCACGTAGCTTTCATAATAACAGGGTTAACCGCACAGATTGCACCACGTGGATTGCACAACATATACTGCATCACGTTGAAGGCACAACAGATACTGCACCACATGAATTGCACCGCTTATTTTGCAAAACATAGATTGCACTTCGTATGCTGCACAACACATACTGCTACAAACATACTGTTTGGGGTCCACGCTAGCTGCAATCCAATTTCCTCTTCGAGGAAGGAAATGCTTCAGCTTCCAGTCTTGAGCGCGAACGGGAGCCAGACCCGAACACGTCGCAACCCCGCAGAACAAAAACTTCCGAACCGCTCCCCCGAGACCCGAAAGAGGACAATTCACTGACCGACTTCGCAGAATGGGATTTCTATCGCGAAGGGTGGACGAGGAGAAGAAGGGACAAGGGAGAGGGAGGAAGGAAGGGACGCAGTACGGATGGCCTACTCAACTCGAGGAAAAGACGGAGGAGGAGGAGGAGGAGGAGACCGACTACATCGAATCCCGAGGGAAATGCATGGCACAACGGCGGCATAGAAGGAGCTCAATCCTCCTCCTGAGGGGGCTCGAAGCGTGTGGCCCCCTCACTCACTCCCTCAGACCATGAGGCAAACTCTACAACCGCCATCGGGGAGGTACAGTCGTGGAGGGCGGTCACATCAAAATCGAGGACGAGGGCAACCTCCGAGAATGGCGCCCGCTTTCAAAATCGACCGGGCCGGCTGGGCTGCTTCGCCGGGATGCGCTCCCAACTTGCTCCTCGCGCCCGCCCGCGCACGCCTCCACGGCCTTCGCCCCGATGACCTCGCGGATCGTAAGGTTCATGAAGAAGTTTGTGTTCCACCAGTCACCGCCTCATCTCTCTTTTTCGGCGCAGGCCTCCTGGAAGAGGAGGAAGGAGGCTCAGTACTGCTTTTCCTCAGCACTCTATCAAATAAGCAGGAAGAAGGTCAGCGGGGGACGGCCCGAACACGCTCAACTCACTTCGGGAAGTCTGCAAGCAACCCTGCCGCAGACCGTCGCCGCCCTCGCCGAGGGCTCGACCCAAACTGTGTGATGGCGATTTCGTGGGCCGTTTTCGTTTTGCAGCATAGGCGGAACGATAAACACTACGAGGGAAACTAATTTCTGTTCGCAGTGAGTTGTCCACTCCACTGCTCGCGCAAACATCCCACCCACCCACCCGCAACTTGGTTTGCAAAATCTCTCAAGGCCGTAACGGTGGGTACCAAATGGAACTTGGCAATGACAGCGACGCCGACGACGACAGCGACAACGACGACGACGACGCCGCCGACAACGACTACGACGACACCGACGACGACTCCAACGACTACGACGACGCCGACAACGACGACGACGACGACGACGACGACACCGACGACGACGACGCCGACGACGACGACGACGATGACAACGACGACGACGACGACGCCGACGACGAAGACAACGACGTCACCGACGACGACGACGACGTCAACGACGCCGACGACGACGACGACGACGACGACGGCGGCGACGACGACGACGCCGACGTCGACGACGACAAAGGCGACGACGACGCCGACGCCAACGACGAAGACGACGACGACGTCGCCAACGAAGACGACGACGAGGGAGGAGGGAGGACGACGACGGCGACAACGACGACAACGACGACAACGACGAGGGAGGAGGGAGGACGGCCACGACGCGAACGACGAAGAAGGAGGAAGGACGGCGACGCCGACGACGACAACGACGAGGGAGGAGGGAAGACGACGACGACGACAACAACGACGACGACGACGACGACGGCGACGAAATAGGAGGGACGACGACGAGACGCCGACGATGGACGACGACGACGAGGGAGGAGGAGGAAGGACGACCACGGCGACAACGACGACGGAAATGACCACGACGCCGAAGAGGACGACGACGACGAACACGAGGAAAGACAGAGGACGACGCAGGCGACGACGACGACGCGGGAGGAGGGAGGACGGCGACGACGACGACGCAAGAGCGCGCGCGCACGCTTTTGTTGAAAATCCGTGTTGCGAAACCTTATATGTTTTAAACAGTTTTTTGGGCACGCGATGTTGAAATCCTTCCGACGCCGATGGGCTAGGAGGATTTTGGCACACGCGCGTGACGATGCGTGCGTCTGCACTTCGTCTAATTTTTAGCAGAGGCTTCTCGCGACGGCACACGCGCAAGGTCGTCCGACAGATTTCGACATGCGCGCGCGAAGCCCGTTTAGTAGCATGTTGTGTCAATCTTGAAAAATCCATGGTTTTCTTAAGATTTCGAAGGAGATCGCGCGTAAGCTTTTTTAGCAAATCAGCGTTGCGAAACCCAATGTTTTTGTATGATTTTGGAAACTCGATTGCGAAATCCTGCCGACACCGAAGGTTGTTGGAGGATTTCGGCATGCGCGCGCGACGACGCGCGCGTGTGCACTTCGTCCCACTTTTTGCAAGGGATTTGCGAAAAAGTCTTATGTTAGAACAAAATGTCCCCGCGTATTGTTTCTTAGACGGGAACCTCAGGGGAACCTATACCGGCCCCCCTGGGATGTGTAAAGTCACATTTAGGATGGACATGTGGTCGGAATCATATAAGATTTACGTACCCGAAAGGGGGGGCGGACACCGCCCAGGGGGGGGGTAGAGTCTATTCTCGTTTTTTTTAAAAGCAGAATCTCACACAAAACGTAATCGGGAAACACTGTTTAGGTCTAGCCCTGCCCTCTCGCGAGTGAGCCAGAGCCGCAGGCGCGGAGGAAAAGGCTGAGGCACAGCAAGGCGAGTGAGGAGGACGAAGAGGACGTGGGGGGGAGCAAGAGCTCACCGCAGACTCGCCGCACGCCCTCGCGGCAACTTTCGGCGAGGCCGCCGAGAGCGGGCCGCAGAGTTACGTGCGTGCTGATGGACATCTATCGTCAAAATGTTGGCGGACTAGCGGACTAGCGGCACACCGAGCAACTATCGGCAACGGGTTAGCAGCAAATAGCGGCATACGCCCAGCGCCCGCGCCAACCGTCCACCAACCGCTCCCTATTCGCCGCTAGTGGCAAGAGAAAACTCTCGGTGAAACTCAAGGTTGCCGAAAAACGAACCTAACAAGAACAGAAGGCCGAGGGAGAAGGACACCCGGCAGCAGGCTCTGCTGCGCAGCGGCTGGCGTCCCCCAGGAGGCGTTTTCACCCTCGGTGCTGTCATCTCCCCTCCGCGCCAATGTGGCCGCTTGCGCCTCGTCGAGGCCTGGGCACCTGTGGGAGCGGGAAGGAGAAGGGAGGATCGGCCCAGCAGGGGAAACGCTGCCTAGGCTCAGAGATACATCGGCGATATATCGGCGATAGGCTCCCGATGGCGAAACAGCAGATTCCTAGGCGGGTTTGCCACCGCCCCCCCCCCCCGCGGCCTTCCCCTAGCTGGAGTGACGCGGCGATCTCGTGACCACTTTAGCCGTACATGGGCCATTCAAGTCCGCTGGAACCATCTCGGGTCCAACCTCGGCCAACATTGGCGCTCATGGTAGTCTAGCCGGCCGTCTTGCAAGCCCTGCGCGCAGGTCCCGAATGCCCCAATCGGCTGACTCACTCGAGTGTCTTGCGTGATCTGAACATTGTCACCGCATCGGCCGAAGGAGCTGCCAGCGCTGTCAAGAAAGCCAAAGACCGGCCCAGTATAGCTCAAAAGATCCCCAAGAGGCCGCCAGGACAGCCCCCAAAAAGGGACCCGAAAGCACGCCACCTTCGCACAGATGGTCGCCAGCCCCTCCAACATGATCCCACGACCCGCAAGAGGCCGAAAGAGGCCCCAAGGTGCAAGAGCCCCCAACTGTCCTCAGGCATCTGGAGCACGACGCAGGCGCACTGGCGGGATGGACTGACGACCATACGATTCTCGCCCTCGAGTGAAAACTGCCACTGCCCCCTTGCCCCTGTCACCTTTTTCCGCCTCTTGCGCCCAAGCTGCTGCCTACTTCCCAATGGCGGCGGAACCAGACGTAAAGCCCCTGCAGGGAGGCCTGCAAGCTGACTGCACGCCTCATCCTGATGTCTCCTCAACACCTGGCAGAATCACGGGCGAGCAAACCTGTTTTAATTATCATGAAAGAACCGATGCCCAGTCCTCGTTCCCTGCTCCCCCCTCCTTACAGTCGGGGCGTTGACCTAAGGAACCCTAAATGAGGAACGAGGCCCCTCTTTTTCTATGGGTCAAACTTCGACTTCCCGTCGAAAACACCAGGAAAACCTGAGGCAAGCTGTGAAACAATCAAGGAACACCGAACCCCTCCCCAACGAAAAGGGTTCCTTCTTCACCGACCCGACTGTACCCACTGTCTTCCCGTCCCTGTCTCATCATCTTCCGTCTCTGTCCCCCCTCTCCTATCCCTGCCCCATCCCACTGCCCAGTTCCTGAAGCGCCCGGCGCATCCTGGAGCACCGAACACCCCAACTCGCTTCTGCACGATCCGCCCATATTTTCAACAGTCTGGGCACCACTTACACATGCAATGCCATAACCACAAGTAAAACCTGGACAAGCTAAGGCTGCCGCAGTACATGATGTCCTTCCCAGCGGCCGGGTCGTTGAAACAATCTTTGCCAATGACCTTCGCGAAGCCTCTCGGAATCATGCGCTTGCCTGAGGAAGTGGCTGTTTGCCAAGATACCGCCGTTAAGACCACGGGGTGCGGTGACTAGGGCATACGTGCGGCATGAAACCTGCAGCTTGTGGCTCGGAAATAGCAGGCTCGACGATCTATGCTCGACACCGCATTTCTTTGGGAGGGCGGGAGGAGCTAGGCTTCCCTTCCCTCCTCCGTATTCTCCCTTTTCAGCCTCCTTCCTCCTCTCGCCTCTTCTCCTCTCCTCCTCCCCTTCTTCCTCCTCCTCCTCCTCCTCCTCCTCTTCTGTCAATGTCTTGTTGGGGCCCTATTCGAATCTTGGCGGGGTCCCGCAATGCAGGGGCCTGAGGGCAGGAAATCACCTCCAAGGGCCGGGGGGCGGGCAGCGATATAGTTTCACCGGAAAGAAGGGGCGATAATCGCATCTCAAACACACATCCTCTCTCAACCTCATTCCTCCCGCTCCTTCTCTTCCTGCTCCTCTGTCAGAACCTTGTCGGGCACCTCCTCCCCCCGCCCGCCTCCGGAAGCCTCCTGGGTGATGGCCGAGCAGATGTGTCGGAGGATCGCGCCACAATGCCGTCTGCGATGCGTCGCACGGCGACGTAAACGCGGAAGACATAGAGCCTCGCGTCGGACCGCATCGTCGATGCATCGGGAATGCAGCGCAACCCTCCGACCCAATCTTGTGGGACTCCATTTCGGAGGCCTAGATCCGTCTCCTCCTCCTCCTCCTCCTCCTCCTCCTCTTCCCACCCCCTCCTCTCTTCACGAACGACAAAACGGCATCGCCCCAGCGAGACACCCGAAGAGCGGCTAAGATATGAAGATGCCCAAATGTACCGCAAACGCTAACGATGCGGATGCTACTGGTGATGGCGGTTGTGATGTTGACACTGGTGGTGGTGATGATGCCCTTGGAGCTGAGTGGTTCCATTGCAACTCGTGCTGTTTCAGCAGTCGTTCGTTCCCCACTTGTTGCAAGAAGAAACGAAGGATTCCACGGTCACTCAGGAGAGAAGATGATGGAAGATGATGGCGATGTTTCTGTTCGGTTCTGCTGCAAGGCTGCGGTGGTCAGTGCATAGCAAGCGCGTGCCTTCGCACAGGCTCCATGTTCAGGCTTTCGCCCTGACGCAGCTCGGAACGCAGGCTACGAGGCCCCGTGTTCGGCAGGGCCGCGGTGGCCAATCCATAACGGCGCGTGCTTTCGCGCAGGCCCGCTTTGTGGGCTCGATCTTCTTGGGGCAGGATTCGTCGAACGCGGCAACGGTGGCCTCGGGGGGAGCCCGCCTTCTACGGTACTCCTGTCTGGCACGCCGTGACACAAGACACTGCGGAGATTACGCGGGCGGGGCCCAGACACGCAGCATGCGAGCCAGACGGATTGCTCCTTCAGTCTTGCTGGGAACTACCAGTGAGCAGTGGCGCCAAGGTCTGCTGTACTGCCTCGAATGCTATGCAGTGTGCACTGCTTTATGGGCATTCAGTAGAAACATGTATGAAACACGTAGGATTCGAACTCCAAGGAACGGGCAAGCTATAGGAGCATACGCGAAACGCATCGGCTTCGAGCCCCAGGAAAGGAGCAATCTACATGAACATACATCAAACACCTGCGATTCGAGCCACAAGAGAGGGGCACTATATAGGCACACGCGTAAAGCACATAGGAGTCGAGCCCCAAGAAAAGGGCAATATATAGGAACATAAATCCCACCCGCCCTCTGGGCGCAGGTGGTCTAGGGCGCTTCCTTTCCCAACCTCCGTCCTTTCCCTGCTCGGGAGGCTTACCTCCCCCCCCTCCATGCGTTTGGACGGGCTCCCCCGCGAGGGGTTAGAGTGTCCTTTTTGGCCCAAGATGGCTCCAAGAGGGCCTCGGGGAGCGCAAGATGGCATCCAGATAGCGGTAGATGGGTCAAGATCGCCTCCGACACACGTCCAAGAGGTCCCAAGACGGCCCCAAGACGGATTCAAGTGCCCTCTGAGGCTTCCAAGGACCCCCCCCCAAGAGGCCAACATCCTTCAGAAACCTAAGGGGCAACACTGTTATTTGCCTTCTCGCTTGTTCGCCTCACAAGGGCTCTTGATGCCTGAAGAGAGCCCCCAAATTGCCCAAGACAGCCCCAAGAGGGGCCCAAGAGGGCCCCAAGTCGGCCCCAAGAGCGCCCAAGAGCGCTCCAAGAGCAGGCCAAGATAGCCCCAAGACGGCATTGTTGAGCCTCCGAGAGGGCGATGGGAATTGGACCCCCCCTCATTTTTTTCTACCGAACGGGTCCAAGGCGGCCCCAAGAAGCCCTTCAGGCATACCAAAGGAGCCCCAAGAAGGCCCCCAGACCCCCCAAATGATCCTCAAGAGGGCCCCAAGACGCCCCCAAAGAGCCCCACGAAGCCACAAGAAGGCCCTAAGATGACTTCAAGAGAGCCCCAAGAAAGAGCACCAGGAGGCCCCAAGAGGGGGCCAAGAGAATCCCAAGACAGCCCTGAGATGCCTCCAAGTTTCGAAACGCACACGAGTTTAATATACAAACCAGTACAACCGCCATTACGAGTCATCGAAACACCCCTCACCCTTCATCGGAGCACCATCGCAGCTTGCACGGATTTCCATCTTTAACTTCAATGCGGGAAGCTCTTTGTGATCCTTGTTGTCCCGAACACGCCTGCGCTACTGCATGCGTCCTACCGCCTCTGATTCACCAATTCCCCTGCTGATCGTTTCTGGATGGGCTGGTGGGAATACGAGAAGCGTCAATAATAAAACATTGAATTCGAGTCACAAAGGGGTGTCAAGAAATATGAACCTGCGTAGTACACAATGGTTTCGAGCCCCATCAGAAAAGGGCAAACTATAAGAACATATGTGAAACACACAGGGTTCGAGCCACAATACTTGATGGGCAATATCTAGGAGCACATGTAAAACACACGGACTTCGACTCAGGAAAGGGACAAGTAAGACCATACGTTAAACACATGTGATTCGAACCACAAGGGAAGTGCAATCTGTAGGAACATACGTAACACACCTCGGACTCTAGCTCCAAGAAAGGGGCAAGCTATAGGAGCACACGTAAAACACATCTGATTGCAGCCCCAGGAAAGGAGCAGTCTAAGGAACATATGTAAAACACATACGACTTGAGCCACAGGAGAAGGACACAGTACAGGAACATGCGTAAAACAAATAGGATCCGAACCCCCTAAGAAAGGGGCGACTTTTAGGAACATGCATAAACCGCATACAATTCGAGCACCAGTGGAAGGGCAATCTACAGGACCATTCTTTAAAGTTGCGAGCTTCGAGCCCCAGGAAGGGGGCAATCGATAGGAGCATACGCACAACACATGGAATTCGAGCCCCAGGAAAGGAACACACTACAGGAACATAGGTAGCATAGGGGCTTCGATCCACAAGAAGGGGGCAAACTAGAGGACAATATGTAAACACACACACACAATCGATTCGAGCCACAGGCGTATATGAACATATCTTAGATATGTTCATCCGGACTCTGGGGCGCCCCCAGACTCTGGGGGTCCGAGCCCAGGAGAATGGCATTCCAGGCGGAATCAAAGAAACATAGAATGGTGAGTCGCATGTCTGAGCCAAATCGAGCCATAACGATACAGGGAGTCTTGTTTCTGGCTCTGGGAGGAACTGAGCCAAAACACCATAGGGAGCTTCATTCCTGGACCAAATCGTGCCAGAAGACCACAGTGAGTCTCATTTCTGGATCCGCCAGGGCTGAGGTCGAGCCAGAACACCCGACGAGCCTCATCCCCGCCAGCGCCCCCGGTAGACCGCCAGAACTGGGAGACGCCTCCGCCCAGCCCCCCGAGATTCTAGCGAGAGGCCAGCCCCCCCTCTGAGGATATTCTCGTAAGAGGAAATCTTTGAACACGATTAGATCCCCCCAGAGAAACGCTATTAAGGAATGGACATCATTTATCTGAAGTCCGCGCGAATTTCCTGGATCGGCACTGAAGCCCCTCGTTGGCGTGCGAAGCTCGCCAGGGGAGGCGCCAAAGGCGCCGACAAGGGCGCCCCGCGCCGACCCGAGATACCCGCGCGGACCTCCAATAGATCATGTTTATGCTTAATTTTTCGCCCTTCCCTCCGCCTTCCTCCTCCTCTCCCTCCTCCTCCTCCTCCTCCTCCTCCTCCTCCTCCTCCACCTTCGTCTTCCAGCGAACGCCCTTATGCAACGTATCCAATGTATCCGAAAATTGCAGAATTGCAACATATTGTATTGTGTTGCATAATTGTGTCTCCCCCCGAACCCCCCCCCCAGGGGCTACGCCACATCCGTCGACCCAAAGTGGCCACCCCCATTTGGAGCTCAAAAGCGTACCAAAACCTATGTAAAATCTATGATTCGGGACTTTCGGCCCTCTGGTAGGCCCAATAGGGCCTCAAGGCGGCTCCATATGGCTTCAAGACGGGCGAGGACGGCTCCAAGACGGTCCATGATGGCCCCAAAAGGGCACAAGAAAATTATAAAACGTCCCAAGAGGGCCCCAAGACGACCCCCAAGAGTGTTTCCATAAGCCAAAATCATTAATTGTCTTATAGTTGTTTAATGATTTTAGCGTTCTCGCCTTTCTCGACTTTCAGAAGCCCATGGCCGCCCAGGCAACCACCAAAATTACCCCCAAAAAATACAAGAACCCCCCCAAAAAGGCCCCCAAACGGCCCAGGAGGGCCCCAAGACGGCCCAAAGAGGCCCCCAAGGCGGTCCCACAAAAACCTGAGACGGCCCACGAGGACCCCAAGAGAACCCGAGGGCGGCCGCGAGAGGCCCCCAAGACGGCCTCCGAAGGGGCGGAACGGCGCAAAAGCGCCCCAAGACGGCCCAAGACGCCCTCAAGAGGCCACGAGAGGCCCCCAAGAGGCCCCAAAGGGCTCCCAAAAAAACCCAAGAGGCCTCCAAGAAGCCCCCAAGAAGCCTCCAACAGGCCTCAAAGAAGCCCCCACAAGGCCACACAACGACTGGAGTGTAATGTTTTTTTTCTCCCCCTGGGCGAACTGCGGCGCAGCGCCAGCCAGGTGGAAGCTGGTCACGGCGGCGCCCATGATTAGAGCGGGCGCCGGAAGGGAAGATGGGGAGGGAGTATGAAAGGAGGGGGGGGGAGAGGCCCCAAAGAAGCCCCCAAAAGGCCCAAAGAAGCTCCCAAGAGGCCTCCAGGAGGCCCCCAGGAGGCTCCCAAGAGGCCCCGCGACGACGTGACTGTACGTGCTCCGGACGTGCACCCCGCGAAGCGAGAGGAATCGATATCGATCTGGATCGATCGGATCGAAATGGATCCTGCCAACCCCTGCCATCCTCATGTTGCGAAACAAACGATCGGCGGCCAAAATTCGGCCGTCGATATGGACTTGGATCGATCGGATCGACATGGACCCGGCCCACCCCTGACATCCTCATGTTGCGGGAAAGAGCTATCGACGGCCAAGTTGTGGCCGTCGATATCGATTTGGATCGATCGGATCGAAGTGGACCCTGCCCACCCCTGACATGCTCACGTTACGAAAAAAGCCAGTCGACGACCAAATGTTGGCCGTCAATATCGACTTGGATCGATCGGATCCACATGGACCCTGCCGACCCCTGACATCCTCACGTCGCGAAACAGCTATCGATGGTCAAACTTTGGCCGTTCTCGGCCTCTGAGTGCTCTCACTGGGCCCGGAGACCGTCCAGAAAAGACTCAGGATGGAAAGCGGGTCCCCATGAAGGGGCACGGACCTCTGGGGAGCCACGCTGGAAAACTCACGACGTCGGACGTCTGGGCAGACCATACGGTCGGTCTTGATTGGAGAGGACACGCGAGAGGACACAAGACCCTTCCGAGGGCCACGTTGCCACAGAAATGCAGGAGGCATGGGTCGCAAGACACAGGACACGAGGGTACCCTTGATCTGGCAGGGTCGACCTACTAATCGGGGCCGCCTGTAGGATCTGAGACGCCCCAAGTCGTCCCATCTGTAAAACACAACACTTTTTCGTTCGTGCGGATGGGAGGTGGTCCGCACCAGAGTGAGGGGTGGGATCGAATCGCGGACGGCCCCCGAGACCTAGCTCATTGAGGGATGAGCTTCAAATGTTCTGGCGAGGAAGCAAGGCCAAACAGCAACCGTGACGCAGTGAGCTAGCGAGGGCAATGGGCATTGAGGATCAGCATCATTCTCGATGCGCCATCCTTTGGGGAGCAAGCAATGACATGAACACCAAAACTCGGAGGTCCGCGCGGATTCCTCGGATCGGCGCTGGGGTCACCTGGTGGCGCCTCCAGCGCCGTTCCGAGAAATCCGCGCGGGCCTCAGGGTTTTCTCCAAATAGGCTTGCCCTATAGGAGTCCTAGCTCATCATAAGTATTGGTCTTTAGGACCTCCCCCCTTTTTCCAATGGCACCCACCCCTTTTTCCAATGGCCCCCCCTCCTATCTATTTGGAGTCAACGCTGGCTGATATTCTGTTTATGTCATTGTTTTTTCCACGGTGCACGATTCTCGAAGCGCCATCCTCCCAAGATGGACATCACAGTGGACTTGCACGCGCCGTTGGCGCCCACCACGAGGATGCGGGCGCCCCTGTTGAAGCTGAAGGTGGCTCCTGCGGGCTCCAGAACCCAGACCCCCGACCTCATGTTTTTTCATCACGTCGACCCTTTCCCCAGGACCGATACTTCATCTCGAGCCGTTGATTGATGGTGCCGGGCCTTGTCAGGGCCCGCAGGGGCCGAGAGTGGCCAGAAACAAACCATCCGTCCTGTTTTTCCACGGCTCGAGGAGCCTGGGGGCGGCAGCCAGGAGGCCCCCTCTGCAGCAACTCGTGGCAACCTCCAGCATCAGCTTGTTGGCTCTTGCGGGTCGACGCTGATCAACGCCAAAGCGACGCTGATCGACGCTAAGTCGGCGCTGGCCCTTCGATTGCCAACCGCTCATCGAAGCTTGCGCGCTCTTAAGACGGACTTGCGAGGGTATACGAGGTTTCCATGATTTGCTACCGAATGCCAACCTCTCCAGCCGGGGCAGTGGGACCTCCGCGGAGAGCCTCGCCTCCGAGCGCCGGGGCGCAAGATGCCCGCACCCCGTGACGGTCAGTGTCGTCTGAACCTGGCGTCGCAAGGATAGCATGCAACACCGATACGTATCCCAAAAGCACGCTGTCTCCCAGAACAAGACCGCCTTCGTGCACGCTATCTCTGTGAGGCGATCCCCTCTGCGAGGGATCTCTCTGTGCACGCTGGTCCCCTGTCAGGGCTTCTTCGGTGCACTCCATCCCCCAAGGCGGGGCGTATCACAAGCGGGCTGGCGGTGCCACATCGCACGCCAGCCCGCTCATCACACGCTATCCTGCAGAACGTATCACCTGTGAAGTCAGACTTTGCCGGGGCTGGCGCGGTCCAGGGAGCCCTCGCGAAGCCTCGACGGGTCGATTTCCCAGCGCCTGCCACCACCTCCGACGCCGCTGGCAGCAGAAGGGAGTGCTGGCCCGCGACGGCGAGCAGGCTGCCGCGCCTCCCTCCCTTGGCCTGTGGGACGCTTCTGGGAGACCGCGCCACGAGGGGCACTTGATTGGCCCCCCCTGCCGCCCAACACAAGCACGGGCGTGCGCGAGCGGGGGAGGCCGCGCCCTCGCGAGCAGCAGCCGTTCCGGGTGCGACGCTGGTCCGACAGCCCCCCCCCCACACACCACGCACGCACGCACACGCGGCAAGGCGAAGGGGTGCCGACTGGCAACTTTTCCTGCGAGCAAGCGTCGGTCGGTGTGCTGGGCGCGACATCCCCATCCCTTCTGAGAAGGTCTGCCACCCCCCCCTCACCTCCCACCTCGGCTCGCCGCCAAAAGTCGGGGGCGGCCAAGAGGGGGGCGTCCAAGAGGGGGGGGTGCAAATCATGGCCGGCGGCATGTGCGCGGCCACAGGGGGGGCCAGGGACGTAATGAAATAAGAAGAGGCGACATGGAATCTGGGGAAACATCATAGCCCACGCCATGACATCCCCCCCCCTAGTCATCACCCCCCTCTTTGCCGCCCCCGAAAGAGGGGGTCTTGCCAGCTTTCTCTCGGAGGGTCCTGGGACACCCTCCTTCGCGCCCTCGCGCCGCCCCCCCTCTGGAGAAGGGCAGCCGCTCGGGCACGAGCCGCGAAGGGGGAGACGACGTCGTCGTCGCGCCCCAGCGGGCGAGTCGGAGGATCCGAAGGGCGACCGGGAGCATCCCTGCCATTGAGCAGGGACCGACCGTCCCGGCATTCCTGCAGGCCTACAACGAAATGTCCTCAGAACCCGAACATGTTCTAAGGACAAAACCCGTGTTCTTAGAACAGGTGTCCACTGTGTTAGAAAACAGGGCAACTTCAACCAGACATGTTCCAAGAACATTTCGTGCAGACCACACAATGTTCTTAGAACATTGTTTGGTACACAACGTTCATGTCTAATCGCGATCATTTCTAATTGTGCTCGTTTCTACTCGTTCCTGGCCCCCTAGGAAGATGCCCAGGATAGAACAATTACAAACGAAAGGGTCTTGCCCCCAAACAAATTAAAGAACTTTCGAACAATAAGACATGAACAATGTGTAGGACTAGGTGTAGGCACGCCAGGACGCTTCGCCACTGCTTGACAGAGGATCCGAAGGGCGACCGGCAGCATCTCTGCCGCGTGAGCAGCGGGGATCCCACGTCCTGCCCCGCTCGGAAGGCGGGGGCCCGGCACCGGGGCGCCCCTCGGCGCCGCGCGGCGCAGGGGGCGGCCGCTGCCGACGGGGGCGAGGACCTTGCTGAAGGGGCCCAGGGACACACAAATAACTACACACAAATCCCAGGATTCCCTATATTTTTCTGTATGCTTTGGATTTTCGTCTTCCCCCCACTTCCCATATTTTCCCATCTTTTCTTGGAAATCGACGATTGATTGTGTCTGTGTGTTTTCCCCCCTCCTGCCTTTTCTTGGGAAGGGGAGGATGGGCGGGACAGACCAGCGGAGCTTCCAGCCCTCCAACGTGGGCCTGCAAAGCCCCCCGGCTGCCCGGTGCGCCGTGCCAGTTTTCGGGCCGACGCGCGCCGTTCTTGGGTTCAGTCGGGCCCCAATGGCTGCGGTCTCCCTGCCAGTTGTCGGGAGCGTCGCGCGCCAGTTCTTCGGGAAGGTCGCCCGCCGGGCGCGCAGAAGGGCGCGGGGCAGGGGGCCTTCGAAGAAGGCCAGGGGGCTTCTGAAGACGGGATCGGGAGCTCGAAAGCTTCCTGGAGTAAGGCAGACGGTCTGCTAAAATGGCCCCCCGGCTTCCTTACAGGGGTGCACCCCCCTCGCTCAAACCCCCTCGTACGCGCCGACTGGGCGACGACCCTCAGATCTCGGCGACGCAAACATTCGAGATTACCAAATGTTGTTCTACGTGCTGGGCCGCAAGAGGCCCGTTTCGGGCCCCGAGACCTTTGGAAACAGTTGACTCGGGATGACTCTGGCTCGCTGGGATGGGGCCCGAGAGGCCCCGTGGGGGGAGGCAGCGCGTGGAGACAGCCGGATGAGGAAGGGGGAGGGGCTGGGGGGAGGGGCAGGGAGAGGCAAAGGAGGGGTGGAGGAGAGGGGCACAGGGGAAGGGCAGGGAAGAGGGGGGACGGAGAATGGGGGGGAGCGAGAGGGGCAGGTAGAGGGAGGAACTGGAAAGGGCAGAACGACGAGGGGCGAAACAAAAGAAATGACGAGGGGCGAAACAAAAGCACACGAAAGCCACAACCCTGGACCACCCCCCGTCGAGCTCGCGCCTCCGGGAAGGGACGCGGCCACGGCGGCGCAGGAAAGGACGCCGAGCCGACGATCGCCAGAGAACGAGGAGCGTAGTGGGCGCACCTTGCGCGATTCAAGAAGCCACGCTATTAGGCCCGTGATCTGGACAGCAGCGCCGCGCGTCTCACCTCCTCCTCCTCCTCCTCCTCGCCCTTTCCCTCCTGCTGCTTCTCCTCGCCCTGCGCCTGCTCACTGTCCGCATGCCCATTTCGGCACACAGCACGCGCTGTGCTCCCATATGACCAGGAAGAAGCACCTGCGGCTTTAGTGGGCGACCGGACATGAAGCCCAGACGCCTCCCCCGCCGCCCGACACCCTTCCTGGCCGCTCCGCCGCGGGGGACGGGGCGGGGCAATACGGGGGGGGGGGGGGAGCGGGGCTCAGACCTGCTCGCGCCGCTGGAAAAAACGGCGGGAGGCGCTTTGCCGCCCCCGGCCTCCTGGGGCCCTCGCAGGGCCCCGTGACCGTCCAAGAGAAGGCTCGGGGTGAAAACAGCTGGCCCTCGGGAGAGGACTTCTTGGGGACCCCGTACCGAAGAACTATGGCATAGCATGCCTGGGGGGAGAGCCGCACCGCAGCCGCGCTGCCGGCCTGCTCCGCCACCCGCCGCTCTGGGATCCTCGCAGCTGCTGCAGCGCCGGCGCACTTCCCCTCGGCAACCGCCGGCTCCCACGCCGCCCAGGGCCGCGGGGACCGACTGTCCCGGCATTCCTATAGTCCTACCACGAAAGGTTCTTAGAACCCCAAAAATGTTCTAAACACACAAACCATGTTCTTAGAACATCAACCAGGTGTGATAAAACAAGACAGGCTTCGCCAGAAATGTTCTAAGAAAATTTCGTTGGAACCTCAAAAGGTTCTTAGACCATTGTTTGGTATGGCCGTAGGCAGGCTGGGACGCTTCGCCACTGCTTGAAGACTGCTCCCGCTCTGCGCCCTGCTGGGCACGGCGCGGCGCCCCACGGCCAAATTGCTCGCCCGAGAACGGCGGGGGTCACCCCGGTTTCGGGTGCACACGCCATGCCGCACGCCGCCCCCCGCATGCTGCAGGGGGCGAGGCGCGTGCTGGGCCAGAGGGCGCGTCGTCGTCGTCTCCGTCGTCGTCGACGTCGCCGCCGCCGCCGCGGCCGCCGCCGCCGCCGCCGCGGCCGCCGCCGCCGCCGCCGTCGTCGTCGCCGTCGCCGTCGCCGCCGTCGTGCGCCGAGCCGCCCCGCGCTGACGCGCGCACAGCTGCGGGAGGCACGCCGCGGCGGCTCCGTGCACGTTCAGCGGCGCGCCCGGCACGTAGGAGAACTGGAGGTTCGTTACCTCGAGCGCGAGGCGGCACCGCCAGTGTTTGCCACGGAGTGGCGGATGAAGCGTGGGATGCCACCAAGACTGCAGACATGGAGGGTGGGCTGCTGTCAGAGTCGTGGTGTCGCCTCCCACGGCCCGAATTATGGCCCCACACCCACATGAAGGGCGGACCGCTTCTGCCAAATCGTGTTCTGTGTATATCGCCCGCTCATCTGATCCTAATAGCTCCGAGCGTCGGCACATGTTCATGTAGATTGTCTTCGCTGGAACAATTCGAGCCTATAGTATAGAGCTGGACTTCTCCCAGAAACACTATTGATTGGACCCCCTGTGCAAATTACGCGCCCAAGGCTTGCGTATCGTTTCCAAACTCGCGCTGTCCTCTCAGCACCGCGGCATGCATCGAAAGTTTGCATCTCTGTCAAACATGGGGGCCGATACCATATTAAAACAGGGCTGGGCAATTATCGTGATGCGAAAGACGAGGTCGAAGAGACGCATGAATCACGCATTATTTGTTCACTGTGGGGCGCCGCGAGTGTCGAGCACGTGTGCGCTTGGCATCTGGCCAGCATGTCTCCGAGTCGCTGCTGTCAAGACAACGCAGACCAAAACGTACCATCGCACAACAACCACTGCTCTCAACAATAGTACGCACCGCGTGCACGAAGCTTGGGGACAACAGTGATGTATGCCCTAGAGGCGCCGAACAGCACAATTGAAAAGAAGGCATATCGTATCGCCCGCCGCAGCCTGCCAAAGAACACTTGCAACCCGACAAGACGTTCTGAGGCTCGACGTGGTGAGAATGCTGATATAGGCTACCCGAAAGAAGGATACATGCTGAACCAGGATTGACAGCCCATGCTGCAGGGAACACCGCAATACTTTTGAAACAACTCCCATGAGGGCAAGTGTGCGAAGGAGCTGACGCATGGTCACGCACGCCTCTGAGTATGACGGCATATAGATACAGATAGACAGTCCGCGTCCAAGCAGGCGTAGCCACATCGTCCCTCCACAGCAAGAGAAGCCGCGTACCTCCTCCTCCTCCTCCGAGTCCTCTTCGTCCTCTCCTCCCCCTCCTTTCCCAGACCCCACTTCGAATCCCCCAGAGCCCTTCGAAAACGATTCAACCCAGTGTAGAGTACCCACCTATCTCCTACATGTCCTCCTTCTCATCCTCCCCTACCTCCTCCCCTATCTCCATCCCCTACCTTCTCCCCTACCTCCTCCTCCTCCTCCTCCTCCTCCTCCTCCTCCTCCTCCTCCTCCTCCTCCTCCTCCTCCTCCTCTACCTCCTCCTCCTCCGAGTCCTCCTCCTCATCCTGCTCCTCCTCCTCCTCCTCGTCCTCGTCCTCCTCCTCCTCCTCCTCCTCCTCCTCCATTCCCCTCTCCCTCCTCCTGAGGTCGCCTGAAGCGTCGGGTACTCAAATTCTGGCACCGCCGCTGCCCCGTTCAGCACGTCGGGAGCCTTGGGCAGAGCGTACTCCTTGAATACCCACTCCTGTGGGAGGAGGAGGAGGAAGGAGGAGGAGGAGGAGGAGGAGGAGGAGCAGGAGGAGGAGCAGGAGGGGAAACAGTAGCAGCGGCAGAAGCTTATGTCGATTAACCTTGGTGGCACACGCACAAGTTCAGACGCCTCGTCCGCACAGACGCCGAAGCATTCATAGCAAGCGTCGGGACAGGAATACGCACCCGACAGGCGAGCCTCCTACCCTTACCTGCAAAAGGAGTGCCACGTTCGCTGCCCCTAGAGCTTCCCAGAAACGACTCGTGTGGGGGGGGGACCAAAAGCGCTGACCAGAACCGGCTCAAAAAACGCCCCGAAGAGCTCGATCCCCCCTCACCGACGACGGCAGACGAAAACCGCACTGCTCTTGCAGCCCGC
>CAUYUJ010021123.1:70172-105172 GCA_963575745.1 Prorocentrum cordatum | reverse complement strand
GTCAAAAGAGAGCATCATGACTCCTCAGGGGGGTCGGGGCGGGACCCGGGGCGGGACCCGGCGCGGCTGCCGTCGAAGCCCAAATCACTTGGGACATCCTCGCAAAATCGCTCTTGGCGCTGCTAGAACTCCATTCCCGGCGTACATTTTGGATGCCCGGAGCCAACTGTAGGCCACTTCGTGCTCTTCGACTTCCCAAAACTCCATTCCCGGGGATGCCCGGAGCCAACTGTAGGCCACTTCGTGGTCCACTTCGTGCTCTTCAAGTTCCCAGAGCTCCATTCCTGGGCATGATTTTGAATGCCCGGAGCCAACTGTAGGCCACCTCGTGTTCTTCTAGTTCCCAGAACTCCATTCCTGGGCCACATTTTGAATGCTGAGGCAGGCTGATGCTGCGGCCGAGGCAGGCTGAGGCTGAGGCAGGCTGAGGCTGAGGCCGAGGCTGAAGGCAGACTGAGGCTGAGGCTGAAGCAGACTGAGGCTGAGGCTGAGGCAGGCTGAGGCTGAGGCTGAAGCAGGCTGATGCTGAGGCAGGCTGAGGCTGAGGCTGAGGCTGATGCAGGCTGAGGCTGAGGCAGGCTGAGGCTGAGGCCGAGGCTGAAGGCAGACTGAGGCTGAGGCTGAAGCAGGCTGAGGCTGAGGCTGAGGCAGGCTGAGGCTGAGGCAGGCTGAGGCTGAGGCTGAGGCAGGCTGAGGCTGAGGCTGTGACTGCGACTGCCGTTGCCACTGCGACTGTCATCGCGAATGCAACTACGACTGCGAGAACAGCAGAATTCTACAACTGGATTCTCATCTGAATCTGAAGGGGAATGCTTCCAAATATGCTCCTACACATCGCTGTTAGGTTGCTTTGCCGGGATAATTTCTGGAGGATCGACGATTTTGTCCTCCTGAATATCGCTCTTCCTCTTCTCCCACAGACTTGCTATCCCCGTGGCAACCCAGCAACCTCCGTTGGGTTCCCTGGAATGGCGCATGCCTCTAGAATATGTCGGTCTCCCACTGGTCTTTCGACCTGTTGCCAGACACCTCCTGGAGCCGCGAGTGGATCAGCACCTCGGCGTGCTGGATCACCTCCTTGGTGCCCTTGATCTCGATGACGGCCTCCGCGTCGCCGTCGTTGTGGCTGAGCTTCACGCCCGCCTTCGACTCGTTGCGGATGAAGTTGATCCACTCTCCGCCCTTCCCGATGAGACCGCTCTTCAGATTCTGGGGGATGCGGATCTCCTTCAAAACCGTCCTGTGCTCGGCGGGCAGCACCAGGCCCGTGGTCGGGTCCACGACGAGGCTCCCCGCGGTGGGGATCGTGCTGTCGAAGCCGCCGCCTGCCGGGCAGCGCGCCCGAGGGCGGGCGGGGGCGAGGGCGAGGCGGCCTCCCTGCCAGGGCAAAGGGAGGTTGATGGTTAGGTCGGGCGTGTCCCCCTACAGGCAGATTATGGACGACAAATAACAAATAGTACAACAAAATACCCGAACATGCTCCAAAATACTCAAAACATACTCCCCAGACTATTCTTTGACTCTGTTTGAATATTATTTTCCCCCTGTAGAGGGACAGGCCCGACTTCAGTTTATGGCGCAGGCGCCCTCCCGCCCCGCCTCTGCTCCAGCAGGCCCGTGCCCCGACGTGCCCGGCGTCGGCTTCCGACACCGCGTGGGTCGTTCAGCCTCGAGCGATCGGCGGCCGTCCGATCGCCACATCGGTGAATTTTTGGGCCCACTCTGAGCCTCCAGGTCACGGGCGGCGTTCCTCGGCGGCAAGCGGGGGGGGGGGGAAGCGAGAAGGAGAAGGCCTTCTCAGAAGGCGGCGGGACTTCTCAAAAAAGCCTCGCGCCTTCTGAGAAGTTTTCCGTGTCTTCGGGGAAGGCTTAGAAAACTTTTCAGAAGGCCGAGGGACTTCCGAGCCTTCTGAGAAGGCCTTCTCCTTCTCTCTTCCCCCCTGGGCCCGCCGCCGAGTTCCACCTTGAAGGCCTGGGGCCGAGGGTCGCAGCCGCGCCGGCGCGACACGAACCTGCCAGACTTGCCCTCCCGGAAGCCCACGGGGCCCTGCCGGGAGGCTCCCCGCCCCGCCCCCCCGCCCTCTCGGGAAGAGGCCGCGGCCCCCTCTCCCCCCACGGCCCCGCCCTGCTCCCTCCCCCCTCCTGGTTCGGGCAATGCAAGAGGTCAGGACTCCCAGGGGGGCCCACATGGCCTCCAGAGCAACCCTCGCGAGGCCCAAAGGGGCCCATTGGGGGCTCCAAGACGGCGCGAGAAAGCTGGGGCACCCGGGGCCAGGACCACTTCTGATAATGCCCGGCTGATTCAGCGACTCCGAAGGAGGGTGTGGTTTGCAAAAGGCGTGGTTTGCACACCCCGCCCGGGGGTCGGGCGAGGACCTTGACAGAGTTCTTCGCCGCGCCCCGAGAAGGTCCGACGAGGGCAGCGTGGTGCACTCCTAGCCCCAACGCCGCAGATCGCAAACCACACCCGGCGTGACCATACACGTCCGTCGGAAGAAGGAAGGCGGCTAAGGTTCATTGGGTGCAGGCCCTGCCTTAGAATAACAAAGCATCGCAAAAGCAGATCAACTCTTGAAGTAGGAAGGCGTTTGAAGTTAATTGGGATCTGGAAGCCCAGAGTGCCTACTTTCAACGACCGGAGTGCACTCCAAATCTCACAATATAGCGGGGGGGGGGCGGGTGAAACAAGTGTTTGGCAGCGCGTCTGGGACCCCCCGCATCAAGAGCGGTGCAGCAACGGGTCCCCCATCGAGACCCCCCGACAATCTTGCTTGACGAGGCCCGCTGGACCCTCCACAAAAGCAGATCACCCCCCCATCATCATAACTGTGACATCACCGACTTCTGTGCGCGCCGACTTCTGTGCGCGCCGCAGAGCCTAGCCGCTTCCCCGGCGCCGCGCCGAGCACTCCCCCGACCTCCCCGACGTTGTACGGCGTGGTCCCGACGCCGGGCATCTCGCCCGGCGCGCCGTCGTCCCACTTGGACCTGCGGCGCGAGGCCGGCGCGTCTGCCCTGCCTTCGGGGGGCCAAAGGCAGCACCAGTGGACAGCCGCCACCGTGGGGAAGCCGTCGGGGCGCACTGGTACTATGATGTGCCCTCCTCGGGGGCGCGCGCCCGACCCGGACATATGGTGTGACCATCTTGTCAGAGTGAGGGGGCCGAGCGGTCATTCACTGTCCCTGGGTGCGTGGCTGAAATGGGGATCCGTGGTGAGGATTCTGCTTGTTGCGTTTTGTTTGCTGTCGTCATTCCACCCGCGACCCACACGCGACCCACTCCGCGACCTACCCCGCGACCCACCCCGCGACCCACCCCGCGACCCACCCCGCGACCCACCCCGCGACCCAACCCGCGACCCACCCGCGACCCAACCCGCGACCCAACCGCGACCCACCCGCGACCCACCCCACGACCCATCCGCGACCAACCCGCGACCCACCCGCGACCCATTTGCGACCCACCCGCGACCTATCCACATTGGTTTAACGAAACAATCGACGCCTGCGGCGGGCTCGTTGTATAATTTGTGAAACTTTGGCGCCTGCGGCGAGCTTCCCCACAGTCTCGCAAACTGCCGACGTCCCCACAGCCCCCTCACTTTTATCCGCATCTGCGGGGTGTAGCACATCGTTTCCCTGCTTGAAACACACTGAGGGGCTACCAACGGCAACGTGCCATCGATGCTCCGGCCCTCGGACCAAAACGGAGAAGCAACACACTTCGGGCGATGGCAGAACTGAGTTTAGTTGGATTTGGTTTAATGATTTGTACTGGGGGACGCACCCCCCGCCCCGTTCCACTAACCGGAACTGCCGTCACCCGAAAAGCACCAGCTACGGCAGACCTGGTTTAGTGATTCTGGCCAATTGAAAGGCTCCGGGGCCCTAGGGTCCCCTTACCCGGGGTCCTGGCTACATCCGAACACTGAGGAGTTACCAACGGCAGCGTGCCATCGATGCTCTTTCTCCCGCCCGCGCCGCCGCTGCTGCCGCCCCCCGACACGGCCAGCACCGCGCGGTCCGCCGCCAGCGCCTCTGCCAACACGGCCGAGACCACGCTGCCGTCCTGCCCAGGGCCGCCCGGGACGGGGCCAGAGCTCCCAAGATCCCCGACAATACAGTGTTCGGCCTGACCTAAGGAACGATAAATAAGGAACGAAGCTCCTTTTTTTCCAAGTAAGTCTAGGAAGTGCGACTGCGGGGTGTGCCGAAATGAGCGGGGACTCCCCATGCGGTCGCGCCCGCTCAGACCGCAGGTGAAGCTCCCGATGGGGTCACGATCCGTGTGAGAAATGTGTCGCAATAAGTGGGGACCCCCCATGCGGTCGCGCCCACTGAGACCATAACTAGGTAGAGCTCTCTTTAGGACCATGCAACGTTTGAGCGGTGTGCCGACATGCGACTGATAATGATGGTGATGGTGATGCTCATGATGGGGATGATGAGGATGAATATTAGGATGAGGATGATGACGATGATGATGATAATGATGATGATGCTGCTGATGATGATGATGATGGTGGTGATGAGGACAATGACGATGAGGCCATGCGGAGGGCAGAGAAAAGGATGGCATGACGGAGGAGCGGGAGTATAATGGGCGCTGTTGGTTCAAAGCGAGGGCTCACCGTCACAGGATGGTTGGGAGTCCCCCAGCCCCCGCTTGCCGGGGGTGAACAGGCGTGTGAGACATTTGGCTGTCCCCATTCCCCCTTTCCCTCTCCCCTGGGGTCCCAAAAACCATCCTAGTGGCGGGGGAGGGGGGTGGGGGCGGCGGGGGACGAGCTCGCCAACGCACCCCCGGGGCCTCCAGAGTCCCCGAAAAGCCCTAAGCCAGCCCAGCAGGGCCCAGACAGAGCGCCAAGACAGTCGAAGAGAGCGTTGTGACGGCCCAGGGCAGCCCCACGACGATCCAAGATGGCTTCCAGATGGCCCACGAGGCTCCCCAGGCAGCGCAAAAGCGCCTCCAGAGGATCGCCGAGAAGGCCCCAAGAGGCCAAACGCATCCCATTTCGGGGGAACAACTTGCACGTTCAGTACATTCGCATTTTACGTTTTGACAGCGAACACGACGGCCCAAGTGGCCACCAAGATCGTCCCACGATGATACCTCCGAGAAAGCCCCAAGACGGCCCAAGAGGGCCCACAGACAGCTCCAGGGCCCCCCAAGACGGCCCAAGACAGCCCCTGTAGGGCCCCAAGAGGGCTCCAAGAAAGCCCAAGAGGGGGAATACGAACAGACATTTCGAGCCTTTCCCACCAAGATGGCCCCTCGAGTCCCCCAGAGGCCCTCGAGGGCCCTCCAAGAGGGCCCGAGAGGCCTCTAAGACGCCCCCAAGAAGCCCCCCAGAGGCCCCCAAGAGGCCCCAACAAGCCTCCCACATGCCCCCAAGAGTTCTCCAGGAGGCCCCAGAGAGGCATCCCAAGGGACCCTCAGATTCAGCCAGGAGGTTCCCGACCCAAGAGATAGCTTCCACGATGGTCTCAAACACTCACTCCTTGTGGGGGTCGGCGGAATGGAAGCCACTTGAATTACAAGCAAACGCCAACGAGCGCCCCATTTGGGCGCCCCCGGGCCTCTCTCGCGCCATCGCCCGGCAGCGGCGGCCCCTGGCAGGAGCTGGACACTTGGCACCCGCATCCGCTCAGGAGCTTCGACGGAACGTCTTCTGAGCAGGGGTGGGCCCCGAAGTTCTGGAGCAAAGGCCATATCAATGACGCACCGCCGTGGGCAACCCAGCAGCGTGTTAGTCACTGTGGAAAGGATACCAGGTCTTCTGACATAACAGACGAAGTGACACGCTACATAACGGGCTCCCAACGGCGGGCGCGAGCTGGTTTCGCCGGCGCTGGTTTCGCCAGCGCTGGTTTCGCCGACGGCTGGTTTCGCCGGCGGCTGGTTTCGCCGACGCTGGTTTCGCCAAGATGGTTTCGCCCCGCTGGTTTCGCAGGCGGCTGGTTTCGCTGGCGCTGGTTTCGCCGACGCGAGCCCTATCGTCGAGTCGGGTCGGGCGGGCGGACCCTAGCGGGCGGGTCGGGTCAGGTCGGGCGGGCGGACCCTGACGGGCGGGTCGGGTCGGGCGGGCGGGTCATGAAAGTGTGGGGCGCGCTCGACCGAGCACGTGCGAACCCCATCGGGCGGGTCGGGTCGGGCGGGCGGACCCTAGCGGGCGGGTCGTGTCAGGTCGGGCGGGCGGACCCTAACGGGCGGGTCGGGTCGGTCGGGCGGGACATGAAAATGTGGGGCGCGCTCGACCGAGCGGGCGGGTCGGGTCGGGCGGGCGGAACCTAGCGGGCGGGTCGGGTCGGGTAGGGCAGGCCTTAACGGATCGGGTCGGGCGGGCAGAACATTTAAGTGTGGGGCGCGCTCGGCCGAGCACACGAGAACCCTAACGGGCGGGTCGGGTCGGGCGGGCGGACCCTAGTGGGCGGGTCGGGTTGGGCAGTTTCGCCGACGGCAGCTGGTTTCGCCGATGGAGTTGGTCGAAACCAGCTGGGCGAAACCAGCCGTCGGCGAAACCAGCGGTCGCCAGCAGCGTATAATGGATATCCTCCCCCCTGCAAGGGCTCAGCCCCTGGGGAGCTGGAAACCTGGGACCCGTGCCCGCTCATGGGCACCTGCAAGAATCGCCTCCCTAGACACCCGGCGCTCCAACTTTTTCGATGCGTGGGCCCCCAGAGGTGGGGACAACTTTTGGCACGAATTTTCATCCTGAGTCGTTTACTGACGGTCCTGGGGCCCGTTTAGGGCCTCCAGAAGCCGAACATTCGGCGGTGGACAAACCTCCCTTTAGTAAACCTTTGCTTAGTGAAAACTGCCCGGGACCGAGACCGACGGACCTGGACCCGCGACAATGACGGCCGCGACACCCTCTCGCGAACCGGAAACGGCCAATTCCTCAATCGACGTGTCAGGGTAGGAGGTCTATCCACCTCCGAAACATAGCAACAAAAACCGGCCGTTCCGATTTTGTTCGAAGTCTCGGATCTCTGGGTCCTGAGCGGGGACGGGACACCCAACCACGCAGAGGGCGCCCACACACCACCACCACGTCGGGGATCGACTGACCCGGGCCAACGCAGACGCGAATCGGTCGAGCATTGCAGGATCCCACAAGAGCCTTCAGGATCCTACAAGACCCTGCACGCAGACACGCGTCAATGCACGCCTGGCCCTGCAGGATCCTTGACTACCTACCAGGCCACCCCAACCCAACCCGAAGACCCAAATTTCCGGGTTGGAGGGGAGTACGGGCTCCACGCGTGTTTTTTCGATGTCCCCGGACCCCCCCGCACTGGAAATGGAGGGCAAATTGAGGCCTTCGGGTTGGGTTGGAGTGGTTTGGTGGGTGGGGAACCCTGCATCATCTGGCGCGCTGACTGACCCCCCTCTGCAGGGACCCCCGTCCGTTGAGCCGCAGCCCGCGCCTGGCCAGCGCCCTCCCGAACCCTGGGGCCCCGGCGCCCGCCCGCCCCCCCCGGGCCGAGGCCCGGCCCAGGCCCCCGAAGGCAAGATAAGGTTAAGTCGGGCCTGTCCCTCTACAGGAGGAACATTCAAAAATAGTCAGAACATAGTCTGGGGACTATTCTTTGACTTTCTTGTGACAATTTTGGAATATTTGTTGACTGTTGTTTATTTGTCCTCCAAAATGCCCCTGTAGGGGGACAGGCCCTTACGAATGTATCATGTTGCTCCCATCGTACTTAAGGACCACATCCCCAAACATAATTTCGAGCATCCGGAAAAGTGTCGAAATAGTGTCGAAGGAGCGTCGAGACAGTGTCGGACGGGTGTCTCCCAGGGCCCGGCACGTGAAAACCCTCGAGTTTCGGTACTTTCTTCTGGTGCTCGACATTCTTTTTCGTGACCAAGGCTCAAGCAAGTTGGAACACCATAAGATAAGGATACATTCGGATGGGGACACCTGGGGTCCTAGCGCTGCACTGTTTGCCACGCTGGGCGTTCTCGCTCCGTTCCGGGCCCGGGGGCCCTCACAGATTGATCCGGCTCGAAGAAAGCCGATCCGGCTCTGGTCGTGATTCTTGTCTGCGAGGTTGCAGTTCTTGTTCGCAACGTCGGATCTGAAGGACAAATCGGGAATGCCTGAGATCTTGCGGCTCTGGAGTTAGGTCGGGCCTGTCCCCCTACAGGGGGTTTTTGGACGAAAAATAAAAAATACTCAACAAAATATTCAAAAGATGCCTCAAAATACTAAAAAAATAGTCCCTGGACTATTTCTGGACTATTTCTGAATATTCCCCCTGTAGAGGGGCAGGCCCGACTTAACTCTGGAAGATGCATCGGGCGCCGCGGGCGCTTCAGAGCGCGCCAGAACGCTTCGAGAGCGTCCCAGAACGGAGGCCTTCTCAGAAGCCTCGGAAGTCCCCCGCCTCCTGAGAAGTTTTCGGAGCCGTCCCCGAAGACGCAGAATGCTTCTCAGAAGGCGCGAGGACTTCTGAGAAGTCCCGCCGCCTTACGAAAAGGCCTTCTCCTGCTCACTTCCCCCCCCTCGCTCGCCGCCGAGATGTGTCCTCATCCAAGGACTGCTGGACACGTGGACGCCCAGAGGTCTGGACACCCTCCCCGGGGACCAGCTTTTCGCCCCCATGCCGTTTCTAAGGGGGGCCCCCGGGGGCTGGCCAGGGCCCCCTGGGCCAGAGAAGAGGCAACAATTAAGTCGAGCCTGTCCCCCCACAGGGGGGTTTTGAAGGAAAAATAAATATAGTTACAAAACACTCCCAGATGATCATAAATTATTTTTTGAAAAAAGTTCCCAGATTATTTTTTGAATATTCCTCCTGTAGAGGGACAGGCCCGACTTAAGGCAACAACCTGTCGACGTGATTTGTGTGCCACGACGCGAGGAGGTCTGGGGGAGGTGGCGCCCAACGTCCCAGGGCCAAGGGTTAACAGCGGGTATGTCGACCCCTGTCCCCGACTTCGTGGGGCTCCCAAGCGGACCCCAAAAGTTGAGGCCAAACTGCAGACAGTCAGGTCAATTGGTAAGATTTGAGAACTCGACCCGACGTCTGAAATCGCACGAAGGCTTGAGCTGCTCCTCTGGGTTCCGACGTTTTCGCCGTCGCACGTTCTGATCTCTGGACCTCGCCGTCGCCGGCGTCGTCGTCGCCGACGCCTTCTTGAGGTTCAGACTCCAGTCGTACGTTTGATTCAGTCACGCTTCCAGTCCAGGCAAATTCAGTTACGTTTTTAGTCCAGGTAAATCGTACCAACTTTACCTGACTGTCTGTAGGGGATGTACGGTGTGTGTGCGTCCGAATAGCCCTCTGGAGGTGTATCCTGGAGTTCCCCCCCTCCTCTGACTGATAAACTGGGCTTTCTTGAACAAGTCGGGGGTAGGGTTAGGTCGGTCATGTCCTCCTACAGGCGGAGTTTGGAAGACAACTAAAACATGTCAAACAACAAATCAGACACGGTCAATAGAGCACGAAACATCGTCGCCAGGCTATGTGTTTCTATTCTTGGATATTCCTCCTGTAGAGGAACATGCCCGACTTCAGGGGGAAGGGGCAGCGCTTCCTCTGCTCGTGGGCAGCGCCCATGCAGCCCTTGGGCAGCGCTTCCTGGGCCCGTGGGCAGCGCCTGGGCAGCTCCCAGGAAGCGCTTCCTGAGCCCGCCTTGCCATCGCTCGGACCTCCCTTCCCCGTGCATGTTTTTGTTTCGGTGTCGTGCGCTCTGTTTCGCAAGATGCTCCTGGATGCTCCTCGAGGGTCCTCGCCGAGCAAAAACGCACACGCCCGAGCGATGCCAAAGCCGCGGGAAGCGCCCAGGCCGCTCCGAGGCAAGAGATCACCTGCGACACGTGGCCCCTGCCAGGCGCGGCGGTGGTGCACCAAACGGCCCCCCCTGCGGGCACGGGAGGAGGAGGAGGAGGAGGAGGAGGAGGAGGAGGAGGAGGAGGAGGAGGAGGAGGAGGGGGAGGAGCGGGAGGAGGAAAAGGCATGAAGGAACAAAGGAAGAGAAGCAGGAGGAAAAATGAAGGAGGGGGGAATGGAAGAGGAAGGGGGGATGGAGGAGGAGGAGGATCTCCCAGCCGCCGGACCTGGTCCCGGGCGTCCCCGCCGCGCGAGCGCGAGCGCCGGCGGCCGCTCCTGCTCCTCTTGATGGCGGGCGGCGCGGGCGGGGGGGGGGAACGGGCTCGGGGGGGTGGAGCAGGGACCGACCGTCCCGGCATTCCTATAGGCCAGCCACGACATGATCCAAGTACCCCCAAAAAGTTCGAAAGACAAACACAACGTTCTCAGAACATCAGCCAGATGAGTTAAAACAAAACAGCCCCAGCCATAAATGCTCTAAGAACATCTCGTGGCAACCACTCCAGTTTCTTAGAACATTGTTTGGTAGGCCTATCGGCACGACAGGACGCTTCGCCACTGCTTCAGGGGGAGGACATCGACTCCAGATCTCCGATGATGTGATGCTTGAATGCCTGTGCACAGTTGTCTTCTTGAGCTCGGGGCCATTTGCTCTCGCCGTCGTTCGTTCGCTCGCTCGTCGCCCCCCCTGGGCGGCCGCTCCTCTTGACCCGAAACGTATAGGGGGGGGACTGGCTCAGAAGCAGGACCCATCCTCATCGAATCGGGAAATGGGATCGAATCGGGATGCGCGCTGGATCGCATTCCAGCGGCACGGAGTCGGAATCAAGTCGGATCGGATGCACCACGATGCACGACAACACCATGAGAACATCTGGCCGCATCGGTTCGTCGGAATTGCAGAAACGAACGGGATCGGGCCGACCGAAGTCGATAGCTAATCACTTCGATCGGATCGACATTGGCTCTAAGGGGGGGGACATCGATCCCAAATCTTTGACGATCTGTGCTTTTCATGCGGCCGTTTGTCTCCCGACTTCGGCCGTTGGGAGCCGCTACTGGGTCGCGGGACCATCAAAGACGGATCCGGGAGGAACAACTGCCTTCCAGGAAGGGAGGTCGAGGCCTTCTGGTTAGGGGCCACGCCTTGAAACAAAATGCCGTCGGATGTCTGGGAACATCGGGCCGGATTCGGCGATACATCGCTGATATAACGGCGATAGTCCCTCGATTGCGAATTCGCACGCTGCTGGGAAGGGGCGGGGTGCGTTCTGACCAGACTTGCAAACCGGATCCAGTCGTGGCCACGAGGGCGTCCCAGGACGTCAAAATCCCCAAGGAAGCGAACTTTACTCCTCGAACCCCTAAGCCTGGCCCCTGCATGAAACTACACAAACATAAACTGTCATGCCAAAAGCCTTGGAATTGCCCCGACCCCTCTCCAGAGTGTGCTTCTCGTCGCGGATCCGTCTTTCATTGACCCTGGGCCCAACGACAGCCCCTGGGGGCCGAAACTCGGGAAAAACGGCTGCATGGACAAAATCACATCGTCGAAATGTTAAATTTCAGCGCCTTGGCTGATCCCCCCCGGGCAGCGGTCGTTACCCCGGGGGCGCGAGGGGGGGGGCGTATTGGGGCACATCGAGGCGGGGGTGCGCTGCGATCGCCACAATTTGCGCACGAACATCAGCATGTGCGGGGGATCCAGACCCCCAACCCTGCGTAAGATCCTTACCGTTACCCCGGGGTGGGGGTAGAGGGGCGGTGGGCCCAGGTAGCGACCGACACGTGCCAGAGGACTTAACCGACAATCTCTTGAGCGCCTTGAATGTGCGGTCGGGAACTTTTGTTGAGCGTGTCGCGGCGGCCACCCAAGCGACACGCTACGCCATGCGAGCGGATGGCGTGTCGCTTCGCTCCGCGGGGCCAGAGGGGAACGTTGACGCCCGGGGAGCCAAGAAGTGACCAGCAATCTTGAGCAGGGACCAGCCGTCCTGGCATTCGTATAGGCCTACCACGGAGTTCTCGTAGAACCAAGAATGCTCTAATAACAAAGGCCATGGCCTTAGATCATCAACCCGTTTTTGTTATTATATATATATATACATATATAAACATATATTATGAAAAAAAGCGTCTCAGCCAGAGATGTCCTCAGGACATTTGTGCAAACCACAGAAGGTGCTTAGGTCATTCCTTCGTGGGCCTATAGGCAAGCCAGGACGCTTCGCCACTGCTTGCAACAATCAGTTGAACGCCTTGAGTGTATCCCTCGGCCACACGCAGGAGTGACCCTGGGTAAGATTGACCTTTGGTGCGCGGCTTTTGGAGGGCCGCGGGGGGACCAAACACAGGCGCGCAAGGCGCTACTGCCGCCTTGCATGCGGCGATCGGGGGACCCCATTGTGCCCGCACCAAAGGTCACTCCGGCGAAAGGTCACTCTTGCGTCTAGTCGGATCCCCCCCTGACGTTGCACCTCAGCTCCTGTCGCGGCGGCGCTCCCGTCGCCGGCGGCTGCGGCTGCCCGAGCGGCTCCTGCTGCGGTCGCCCCGCCGGCCGCCGTGCTGCCTGCGCCGGCCACGGCTCCTGCGCTGGAGCGTACACCAACTGCACGCGACGGCCAACAACAACGAGTCTCACGCGAGGTGGCATAGCGACCTCGCGCGGTGGTTTACGCGGGCCGCCAGCTCGGCATGCCATATTGGAAACGAGGGCGCTTACGCCCGACCTTACGCGGGCAACGTGCGCGCCGATGTCGGTGGAAACGACCCCGTTGTTCTGCGTCGCTCAGGTTCGTGTCGTGACACTCGGACCTCCTCGTGTGAGCGAAACAAATCACGACGGGATTTGTTAGGCAAACTTTGGCCCCGGGAGGGCCCTTATAGCGCCCTGGGACCGACATACATCGATACATTCTAGAACCTGTTTTTCATTCGGAGTATACTGCGATCCCAACATACATGTCGGGAACGCAGTTTACTGTTGGGAACGAGGAATGACGACGGGAACGCATGATCATGTCGGGAACGCAGGGCGAATCAACTTGACGTGGGGAACGCAGGGCGCAGCAACTGAATACTGGGAACGCAGGTTGAAACAACATATGTAACGCTGGGAACGTAGCCTGCGTTCCTGTTGATCTCTGGGTACTCGGGGTGGAAGACTTGTCCTGGGTAAACGATCTAGACCTCTGGGAGTCTACGCTGTGAAGAGCCGGGACGTCGGAGCACTGGGGCGTCGTGACGACCTGCGATCCTAGATTCTCACTCCTCGATCATCCTCCCTGCTCGTCCACCTCCTCCGCCTTCCTCAATGCCTACCCCCAGCCCTGTCCAACGGTTTGACCTGCCGGGGAAACTCGAAGCGGATACGGCAAGGGCGCTCACAGGAGGCCCAAGAAGGGCGAAGCACGTAAAGACATCTCGATCCGCACTCCTCCTCCCTACGCCACATTCGCGTGGCGATGACCTGGGCGTGGATTTCTGACACCGCGTGGACCGTTCAACCTTGGACGATCGGCGGCTTTCAATCGCCAGATCGTTCCACTGGGCCACCTGCTGCGTTCAACCTTGAACGCCCGCGGCGGGGTCGCCGCCGGGTCGACACGACAGGACGCGAGCTCGCTATACCAGGCCTGGCCAAGGCAAACCCCCTCGGCCCGGGACCGGTGGGAGCGCCCCGCTGGACTGCCCAAGCCGGTCCTGGGCCGAGGGCCGGCCTGGTGAAGACACCTGGTGCGAACGAAGACGAAGCCAGACCCGAGACAAAACAGGACCGGGATACAAATCGGGGATCTCCGAGATGCGGCGGCTCTGCTGGACGTGTCGGGCGCCGCGGCCGTCTCAGAAAGATCCGGGACGCTCTCAAAGCGCTCCGTAGCGCTCTGCAACGATTTGCAGTCGAGACTGATTGGAGAGGACACGCGAGAGGGCACAGTACCCTTCCGAGGACCACATTGCCATAGGACTGTAGAAGGCATGGGTCGCGAAACACAGGACACAAGGGTACCCTTGATTTGGCAGGGCCGACCTACTAATTAGCCTCGACTGCATCCTGGTCCTAGGCCTACTGCCTGAGTGCAGCTGGCGACCTCCGACGGCCCTCCGATCCTGCCGGCGGACACCATGGTCACCTCCGAGACGCCATCGCGGCTCCCTGCGGGAGGGTTGGCGGCGGGGGAGGGACGGGGAGGAGACGCACGCGGAGGGGACTGGGCCCAATATGGCTGCGGAGGGCGAGGAGGACATGCTGGACCTTTGGACCAAGCGCAGGAGGTCGTGGGGGGGGGAGGGAACGACCTGGGCGGATCCCTAGCACAGGCAAGACCTGGAGGGGGGGAGGAGGACGACGACGAGCCTCCGCAGGAGCAACACCCTGACGGCGGCTCCCTGGGGAGGCTTGGCGGCGCGCAAGGTCGGGGGTGGGGCGTGGGAGCAGGGCGGCCCTGCGGAAGAGCACGGGAGCTTCCCGGGGCTGATCGGGGTCCCCTACGGCAGGTCCGTGTCGTGACGACCCGGGCGTGGATTTCTGACACCGCGTGGACCGTTCGACATTGGACGGTCGGCGGCTTTCGATCGCCAGATCCTTCCACACTTGCAAAAGCTGGGCCACCGGCGGCGGTCAACCTTGAGAACGCCCACGGCGGGTCGCCGCCGCGTCGACGCGAGACGATGCGAGCCCGTCGCACCTGTTCTGGCTGGGGCAAACCCCTCGGTCCGGTGCCAATATGTGCGCCCCGCCGGACTGCCCAAGCCTTGTCCCGGGCCGAGGGCCAGCCTGGTGAAGAAACCATGAGGAAGCTTCTCGGAGGGCGGGGGGGCCTCCAGGAGGTCCCATGCCCTTTCTCAGAAGGCACGCCCCCCTTGGCGCGGCCCCCTCCTGTGCGCGCCGCCAAAGAGGACGGCGGGGTAGGAACCTGGACCACGCTGTGAGATGCCACGCTGTGACCTTTCGCATGGTCACGCATACCTTTCGCATGGTTACGCCACACGCCATACAATCGCACGGTTGAGGACTACCCTCTTGAGGAGACGAGCGCGGAGATACTTGTGCCCACAAGGGGGGAGGGCGGCGGTTCTCTGAGAATGGCAATAGTTGCTTTTCAGAAGGGCCCCCCATTGTAGATGAGCAAAAGATAGCATATACATTGAATGTTGGAGGCCCGCGCGGGTTTCTTGGATCTGCGCTGGACCCCCCTCGGTGGCGCACGGAGCGAGGCAGGGGCCCCAGCGCGGATCCAAGAAATCTGCGCGGAGCGCAACAGAAATATGCTTCTGTCGTTTTTTCTTCTTCGATACAGGGCACCACGGCTGCAACAGGAATCGCCAAATATTGTAGCGTCACGGGGCGCTAGCCATGTGGTGGATTTCGGAATCTCTGCAACCAAAGACGTCTTCTCCTCTTGGGAATATTGTGGCGTCACGGGGCACTACCCATGTGGTGGATTTCGGAAACTCTGCAACCAAAAACGTGTTCTTCTCTTGGGGGCGCATCTTTTACTTCCGCCACCTTCCGCTGTCCTTCCGCCGGCTTCCGCCGGCGGATGCGGCCTCGTGTTACTTCCGCCGACCTTTCGCCGCCTTCCGCCGAGGAAGAGATGACAACTCCTTCGATTCTCGAAGACAAGGCGACATCGTGGCGTCGCGGGGCGCCAACCATATGGCACCAAGGCCGCAACCAAACATCTCCACGCACTGGGGGCCTCACAGGGCGCCGACCGAAGAGCACCACCCACGGGGCCCCCTGGGCGCCATCTGGAAATCGCAACACAATGGGGCATCGCAGCGCATCACCGTCCATACAGTAGGAGCTCCACCACAAGAACCCGTCCACAAGAAACCCAACCCTGAGATCCCAGGACGTCTATTGATTTTGGGTGTGGGAACGTCGTTTTTCCATGGCGAAACCATCGACACCCAAGAAACCCAGGGTACCCTGGAGGCAAGCAGGGCTTTTTGTTGGCGTGGGTTTCCACTGTAGGGCATCAGGGCGGGAACAAGAACTCTGGAATTGAAGGGCATTCTAAGTGGGCGCCAGTGCAGCAGCCAGGTATCTCAACCCATTGGGGCGGCATGCGACGCCATATGGCATCCACAGGGCACTCCGGAGGGATCAGAAATTGCAGCAGATTGGAGAAGCAAATCGCGCCATTCACAAAGCACTCTGTAATCGCATGCGGCCTCAACTGAGTTTACGCCGGCAAGAGAAATGACCAGGACGCGGAGGACGAGGGGAACAAGGGAGAGGAAGTGAGAGAACGAGGCGGAGGAGGAGGAGGAGGAGGAGGAGGTGGAGGAGGGAGGAGGGAGGAGGAGGGAGGAGGGAGGAGGGAGGAGGTAGGAGGGAGGAGGGAGGAGGGAGGAGGGAGGAGGAGGGCCTGAAGAGGGCGGGGGAGGAGGATGAGGATGAGGACGAGGAAAAGCAGGATCATGAGGACGACAATGGCAGGGGGAGGGCGAGGAAGGGGGGGCAGAAGCGGGCGAAGGGGAGGAGAACGCAGAAGAGCGGGATGGACATGAGGCGGAGGATGAAGAAGACGGGGACAAGGGAGGACGTTGAGGAAAAGGAGGACAGGGAGAAGGGAGAGGAGGGGGATCTGGAGGAGAAGGAGAGAGAGATGAGAACGAGAGCGCGGCAGACAGGGGGGAAGATGATGAGGGTGACAAGGCGCAGAATCATCAGAAGGAAGGACAGGAGGCCGAGAAGGCTGGGGAGCAGGCTGATGAGAAGTGGGGGGAGGGGGATGTGCAATGCATGCGCGCCGGATTAGCACACGTGCGCACCGCGTGCAACATACACGCGAGTGCTCTACCCTGGCGCTCCTTATTGACAGCTTCCCCTCCCCTCTCCTCTGCTTTCTCCTCTCGCCTCTCTCCTCTCTTTCTCTCTCTCTCTCTCTCCCTTTTCTTCCCTTGCCCGAAGATGCCCAAATCATTTTCGCCTTTCGGATTCCTTCAGCTTCAGATGGCCTTAGAACCTCGAGGCCTCCAAGATGGCCCGAAGTCGGCCCACAAGGACCCCACACTTGCCCAAGAATTCTCCCTCCAAGGCGACCTCAAGGCAGCCCGGGAGAGCCTCAAACCAGCGCACGAGGGCCACCGGAGGGACCCGAGATGGCCTCCGAGATCCCCATCGACAGCCCAAGTCGGCCGAAAGGCAGCCCCGCGTCTGCCGCAAGAACCCCCCCACGCGTCCGAGAGGGCCCCAAGACGGCCCAAGAGACTAAGAAGACGTCCCAAGAGGGCCCCACGACTGCCCGAAGTGGCTCAAATGACTCCCAAGATTGCCCAACAGGGGCCCAGGGAAGGTAGGAAGAAAGTGAAGACCATTTCACCAAAGAAAAACATGGTTTTCGCTGAGGAGAGCGACCGGGAACCCGGGAGTCCGGGAACCCAGAACCCACCGAAGTCGGCCCGGAACCAATGACCGGGAACCCGGGAACCCAGAACCAGAAGCCCCAGAAACCCAACTCGCCAACAACATCGGCGGGAAGCTTTCGCCGAATCTTTCAACTTCCGATAGGACCCCTTCAATGCAAGCACTGCTTGAGGAACACGAGGAAGACAAGAAGAGAAACGCGTGTCAGATTTTCTCGCTCTCCCAAGCCTCGGGACACGAGGTGTCTGAAGGGGCCCTGGGACACACAAATAAATATACACAAATAACAGGATCCCCAATGTTTTCCCATATGTTCTGGGTTTGTGTCTCCCCCCCACTTCACATGTTTTCCAATATTTTCTTGGGAATCGATGATCAATCATGTCTGTGTTTTTTCCCTCCTCAATGTCACACATTGCGGTCTCCTGTGCGCCCTCCGAGCTATCGCCACCCAGGGTGCTGGGCTGTTGCCGTGGCGAGGCTTGCCGCAGGCGGCTGGATGTTCAGGATAATCTCATTTTCGAAGGGCGCAGACGGATTTGGGGGTATTAATACATGGCTGAATCATATGGAGGTGTATAAATTACATGGGAACTAAGGTGATTCAATCGATGGTTAAATCATACGGAATTAAAGACATGGGGCTATTAATACAATGTGGAACGTTGTATGGTCTTTGCCCAGGGTGTGGTGGGTGGGGGGGGAGAGGGGGGACATACACGTGCGCAGATTCAAATGCAGATGCGCGTGCTCGCGCGTCCGCAGGCACACCTGTACACCGCGCCAGTGGCGGCTGGAAGAGATTTTCCGCCACGACGACGTCTCGCCCACCAGTAGCTCCTTCATCAGAGAGTACAGCGGTGTGCGTGCACCGCTGGCCACGTTATCGTGGAACTCCTTCAGGTCCTCCATTTTGCAGCACCTCGCAATCCTGAAGAGAGCCAGCTAACGCTGAGAGGTGGGAGCTGGAGCGTCAGAGTGAATAGGACCCTGCACTATACAGTGCGCGCTCAAGCGGGAGAGGAACTCGGACGCAGCAGCACGCTACACCACATGAAACAACTGACGCATGTTGCCCCTGGGCGACGAGGACATCAATGTTAGGGTCGCTGTGGGGAACTGGGGTAATGCTGAGAGAAGACAGCAGAGAAAAGCAAACTCGGTCGCCTGCCCTTCGTGAAGTGCAAGCAATGCGTGGCCCAAGACGACAACGAATCCACAAACCTCGATAGGTCACCGATTGTGTGACGTGTTGTTGGAGACCGCCTCCCTCCTCTCCCACCTCATCCCCCAAACCCTTAGCCCGTCCTCTGGAGACCAAATGCTTTCTTTCAGCAGTCTGGGCAGAGCCACTCCTTGCTGGCTGCAGAATGATGTTGGCCAACGCGGATTGCAAGCCATCGGCGATTTTACCCTGGAAGAGCAATCAATGTGCTGTAAACTACGCGATGCATCCGCGCATGGTGAAATATTATTGCCAGCTGTGCTTCGTGGTGCAGGCGATGTTATGGAAGCTATGTAGTAGATGGGGTGCACGCTATGTGGCACGAACGATGTCGTGCAAACTATGTGGTGACAGGCGTGTGTTGTGAGCAGGTTGATGCAACGCTAGTTCTGCAAGAGCTGGAGTGTGCCATGCGGGGTACTGCGTGTCGTGAAGGCTGCGTGGTGCACGCCATGCGATGCACGCAGTGCAGTGAAGACCAGGTGGCGCGACAGATTTGCTCCAAGCCGTGTGGTGCCAACGCTGCGAGCGCCCACGAGGCACCCAGAGGCGGCCACCCGCCGGGCGCCCACGAGGCGCCAACCGCCCACTGGCGTTAGGTCGGGCGTGACCCCCTGCAGGCGGATTTTGGATGAAAAGTGAAAATTCCCTAACAATACCCCCAACAAATATGCAAACATGGTGAAACAAATCGTCCCCAGGCGACTCTGTGACTATTTTTGAATATTCCCCATGTATCGGCGGTGGACAAACCTCCCTTTAAAAAACCTCCCCTTAGTGAAAACGGCCTGGGGCCGAAACCGACGGACCTGTACCAATGACGGCCGCGACGCCCTCTCGCGACCCGAAGACGGCCGATTCCTTAATCGACGTGTCAGGGTAGGAGGTCTCTGAACCTCCGTCTTTTTTGACGAAAAATGCAAAATGCACCAAACATGCCCCCCAACAAAAATTTTAGAAAGGTAAAACAACATCGTCCCCAGACTAGTTTGTTTTGACAATGTTTGGCTATTCCCCCTGTAGAGTTGTGGATGCCATGACAATGGACACTCTAACAATCCTATCATGAATGAAAAAAGGGTTTCAACATGTGTAAAACATGTGATACTAATATTAGGAACATGTCTTTCTATATATCTAGAACATGTTTGAAACATGTCTTAGACGTCTGGAAATTATTTGGCAGCATAATTCCTCTCCTTTAATCGACTTCCACAACTGTAGAGGGACAGGCCCGACTTAACCCTGGGCAGGCACCATGGCGAGCCCCGACAAACCCGCCCTGCGCACGGGGCGCGCCCGCGAGGCGCCCCCTGGCGGCCACCCGGTGTCACCCGCCGGGCCCCGAGGCGACACCCGGGCGACACCCCACCCGGCGGGCGGGGAGGCCGCGGGCGGGCACCGGTTGCGAGGCCGCGAGGCGACCGCCAGGCGCCGCGAGGCCACGAGGCAGACCGCGAGGCGCCGCGAGGTCACGAGGCCGTCGCGAGGCCGCGAGGCGACCGCGAGGCGCTGCGAGACCGCGAGGCGACCGCGAGGCGCCGCGAGTCTACGAGGTGACCCCGAGGCGCTGCGAGTCCACGAGGCGACAGTGGAGCACTGGGCGAAGCCTCGGCGTACCCCTCCAATTGCAGCCGAGAGTATGATCAAAAAACTAGCACTTCAGAAGTCTGGGCCAAAACTTCCCGGAGGTTTCTGAAAGCAGGGCAGGGCCAACTTCTGCCATGAACGCTGGATGGGGCGAGCGCGCTCAAGAAACTGCGCAAGCTTTCCGGCAAGTCGGTTACGAAACGCTGGCCCAGCTTTTCGGGAGGAGGCTTCTAAATCAGATGCTTGACTGTACTTGTCTACCCAGGTCGGACCCCTGAGTACAAACACTGCTTCAGAGAAACAGCGCGCGTCCCCAAGTTTGCCAAGCTCCTGGCTCGACTCTTCCGAATCGCGGGCACCTGGGAATCTCGACCCGCGCCTTACAACCGGCCTCCAGACTTTGAAAATTATCAGAAAGCCTGCAGCTCGATATTTTCCAGTCGCTGGAGGTCTGGGTTTGTCACACAGTCTTAGATCTAGGTTCTTACGCTTTCAGTGTCGTCCTAGATCTAGCTTAGTCTTAGATCTAGTCTTAGAGCTAATATTAGATCAAGGTTAGTCTTAGATCTGCTCTATACTTAGATCCAAACCAGTCTTAGATCTGGTCTTAGTCTCTGCCAGTCGCCGGAGGTCTCAGTCTGTCAGCCAGTCCCAGATCCAGGCCTGTGCGCCAGACAGAGCTCGCACGTGCCAGGGGGCGTAACGCGCGCGGGAGGCGCAGCCCCAACGGATCGAAGATGTGTGTGGCATAGAAGACGGTCGCGCCCTTGGTCTCCGTCTCCTGGGCACTCTCGCAATGTAGGGAAACGAGCTCTATACACCGACGCTTTTTCCGACCCTGCGCTGAAATTCGCACAAGAACGCGGATCCTGGTGTATACGGGATCCTGGTGTATACATGTTTCGTTGTTTCCCTTGGAAAACGGGAAAAAAGTATACACCACACCACCCCGACGTCGTCCCCGACCCTCGAAAAGTCGTGGGGTTGAGACAAAACCCGCCACTGGTAATGTATATGTTCCAATTTCCGACAATGTATTTTTTGCTCGTCCGTCTCCCAAGCACTTAGCCGCCCCGATACGCAACACCCAACACGTAGCGTAGTGATACCATACGACTCAACATGTAGACTGAACACGTAAGTCTGACGCGATACGGTCGCCGCCGTCACGTGGGCCAAAACGTTGAGCCAACACGCAACGCATCGAAACGGACGTTTTGAGCACGGCAAGTGTTGCGTTTCAAAACGGGCGTATCGAGACATCAAAGCCCGGCAATGATTAGCAGCGGAAGTGGCGGAAGAGGCGCTTGGACCAACGATGCGCGGATGCGGCGTCCGCTTCGGCCTTCGAGAGGCATCCACCACCCGGGCGAGGCGGCGGGATAGGCCTGGGCTGTCCTCCTCTCTCCCCCCCTCCGATCCCGCTTCAAGAAATCGAGCAGCCCCTCCCGGGCGTAGAGGTCCAGGTCCGTGGTGATCTCGTCGAGCACGTAGACCTGGCACCGACGAGGGCACACACACACATCTCTCTCTCTCTCTCTCTCGAGAGAGAGAGAGCGATAGAGAGAGACAGAGGGAAGGACATAACAAGATTCGGATGCGAGCCAGGTGTCAGCAGCGACTGACAACAACGACAACGCTCTTGGATGCGCATGGATCGCCTACCAACCGCTTCCGATGGAAGGATGGCCTTCTCTGGGCGACAGCGGGGCAGCTTCAGGGGAAAATCGAGGAAGGGAGGGAGAACGAGAAGAGGGAGGCAGGAAGAGATGGCTGAGGATTGCATTGCAGACAGTTGCACTGGAAGTGGTTCACTGTTTTCGACCTTTTGGGGGTTCGGGCTCCAGGGCGTTCAAACTATCGATAGGACATGAACGATATACCAAGATGTGCCAGGGAGCCTGGGAGGATTCCTAAGACCTACTCTTTGGAACAAATTCGCAAAAACCCAGAAAGAACACGAAGCCATTATGTTCATGGTTATCCGTCAGAGGATGATGATCGCGGCTCTTGGATGTGGCCTTTTGGCCCTCCAGAAGCATCAAGGGCCAACACCTCTGGCGACTCAAAGCAATCGCGATGGAGGCGGCGGATCAAGAGACGACGGGACCATGGACAAAATATGGGGGCATCTTTTTCACATTGTGGCTCTCGTGCCGTGCTGCTGACATGCTCTCCTCCTCTAACTCCCGCTAAGATGTCTACTGTCTGTTGGAGTCCTTCCCCCCAATCGACCCACTTACTGGTGATGCTGCTCCTACCCGCATCTCCTGCAACTGGGCGGCGGGTCGGACGAACACCCTGCTCTCGCTCGTAGTCCATCTCCTATACTCGCTACTGCTCATACGTACCTCTGGCGGCTCGAAAAGAACCGTGCCGGATAGTTTTCGCCGTTCTCAGCCGCTTCTGGCCCTGGTTCCCTCAGGCAACGACCCGGGCTGATAAAGAACGGTCCTGGACAAGGGGTCAAGAGGCTTAGGCCCAACAAATCAAAAAACTGACGTCTTCGGATCCAGAAACAAGGGGGGGGGACTGGAGAGAGCCCAAACCTCCGACAACCCGACTGCCAAAACTCGCCGACCCCGTTGTCTCTGTTCTACCGCTACCGCTTCCCTGGGCCCCGGGCCGACAGACTTACGGCGACCAGGAGGGCGTGGAGGGGGAGGAGCTGACGGTGCAGCTTCGGCTCGCCTCCGCGATGACTTGCCAGTGCAGGGGGGCGGCGCCGACCGCGGAAAGGGTGCAGGAGGCGGGGGGCGAGGAGGGTGCGGCGCAGGGGGGGGGCGGGGAAGAAGCGGAGGGGGAGGAACCGAAGGCACCTCTGCACTGTGGGGCCGCCAGAGGCCTGTGCTGGGGGCCCCGGACAAGGGAGCAAGGAATGACGTAGACAAAGAACACGTCGGAAGTCCGCGCGGACTTCTCGGATCGACGCTGGACCCCTCTCCCTGGCGCGCGGAGCACGCCAGGGGCGGCGCTGGAGGCGCCGCCAGGGTGCCCCAGCGCCGATCCGAGGAATCCGCGCGGACCTCCGAATTTCCATGTTTATGACATTGTTGGTTCCCCTACTGGAAGAAGAACGAACAAGAGACGGGAACATGGAGAGACGAGGAAAAGGAACTGCTCGCGGAGGAGCGCTCCGTCCGATCGCTGTGGGCGAAGTCCAAAGCCGCCGCCCATCGCCGACGGATGCGCGCGCGATCTGCCACCGAGAGGCCGTGGCTGTGAACGCTCACGCGAGTGGTCCCGAGCAGCTTGCGCCTCTTGACGCGCGAGGAGCACCGATTTCGCGCTTGGTGCGGGGCCTCCAGAGCAGCCAAGTTGGAGCACCAACGGCCTCTGCTGCGGTGCATCCGGAGAGACGGCACCGCCATCGATGCGGGTGCTGTTGACCAGTGCCACTTGGTTCACGCTAGTGCCTCGATCTCCTGCAGGACAGCGAGGCGCTTCTGGAGTGCGCGTGGTGCGACCTGTCGCAGCTTGGTTTTGCGTTTGTGTCTGCCCTCTGCACAGAAGCTGCGGTGATCCCAAGCAGAGGAGAGCTGTCGCTTCGCCGAGTCAGGGGACCCCTCGGCAAGGCGCGTAGAAGCGGCGCTGCTCGATGCCAGTGTCTGCGTTGTAGAGCTGTCTTGGAACGTCCGTAAAGATCTGCTTCTGCGCGAGAGGATGGTCTAGCTCCGCATGCTTCCCATTGGCGATGGCTGGCTTGTCGCGACCTTGCGTTGCGGCACATTTCCTCGTACCTATATCCGCCATCATGCCCCCGAGAGTCCTCAGGTCCCTTCTCGGTCCTTGGCCTAATCTTGGGTGACCCAAAAGGGGGTCCAGCTGAAAGGGGGGGGTGCAATAGATTTGGGGCAATTGTATTGCACATGTTTTGCGCCGGAGAATTGTATTACATTGTATTGCATGTAATGTATTGCGCGCAAAAATGCAACAACACATGTGCACCCCGACATGTATTGCACGCCCCAAATGTCTTGCAACCCCACAAGTCTATTGCGCCACCGCCTTGTCGCTGGACCGCCTTTTGGGTCAACCCGGCTAATGCCTTGAGCCTCAGTCCCCTATTCTGAAAATGTGCCAACTTGCCAACTCTCTTGGGGCTCCCAGCGTGTCGCGTCCTGTCGCGTGTTTTTTTCGGGTCCAAGAGGGCCCCAAGGCGGCGGCGGGCCAAGAGGGCCCCGAGAGGCGGCCAAGATGGCCACGAATCGCCGAACGACCGTTCCAAGACGCCAGAGATGGCCTCCAGTCGAGCGAAAAAGCGCCCAAGACGTCAAGAGGCCTCCAAGAGCCTTCCCAAGAGGGTTCCGAAAGGCCAGTATCATTGGTTTTCCTTAGGTGCTTCTATGCTGTTAGGGTTTTCAGACGCCAAGACGCGCCAAGACGTCCCAAGACGCCCCCACGATCGCCCCACGACTGCCCCAGAGGCCCCCGAGAGGGCCCCAAGACGGCCCCAAGAGCGACCAAAGAAACGGGAACACGAACCGAAAATCAGAGCCTTCCGCCCTCAGAGGCGCTCAGGAGGCCGTTAGAGTCACCCAGGAGGCCCCGAGAGGCGCCCGAGAGGCGTTCAAGAGGCGTCCAAGAGACCCCCAAGAGGCCCGAAAGAGGCACCCAAACAGCTCCCCAGAGGCTTCAAAACTGCCTCGAGGAGGTCCACCGGAGGCCTCACGAGATCCCAACGAACACCCAAGAGGCACCATACCCACAACCGATCCGCCGAAGGCCATTCGATCACCGCCCCCTGTGGTCTTGCCACTGGGGTGCCCGGTGTGCTAGATCCTACGGTCGTTGTTACGTATTGGTTCTTTTCCAAAAGAACTCTCCCTGGGGCTTCGGCGCGTCCCGCCGGCCACCCAGAAGGGACCCCAAATCCGGTGTAAATGCCTTTCCCGCTCCAAGATGGCCCAAGATGGCCTCCAAGACGAGCTGGCCTCCAAGTTTGCCCAAGATGGTCCAAAGTGGCCTCAATGACGGCCAAAGAGAAGTCCGCCCGAGAAGCCTCCAAAACGGACCAAGAGGGCGCAAGAGGCGCCGAAGAGGCCAACATCATTGATTCTCCGTGGATTTTCATCGGATTTTGCCATTTGCTTCTTTTCTGCCTTCCGATGCCCGAGACGGCTCAAGAGCCTCCAAAGATCGCCCCAAAGATCGCCCAATGGCCCCAGAACGCGCAAGATGGCCTCGAAGACGGCCCTCGAGCACCCCAAGAGGGCCCCAAGTCGGCCCAGAGAGGCCCCCAAGACGACTTCCGACGGCGTTAGACGGGCCAGGAGGCCACCAAGATGGCCCAAGATGGCTCCAAGATGGCCCAAGACGGGCCAAGAGGCCCCCAAGTGGTCTCCAAGACGGCCTAAGATGCCTCCAAGACGTCCTCCAGGAGGGTCAGAAGAGGCCAACATCATTGATTGTCAGTGGGTTCTTGAAGGATTTTGCCATTTGCTTCGTTTCGGCACTCCAACGGCCCAAGAGGCCCAAGAGCACCCACAGATCGCCCCCAGGATCGCTGAAGAGACCTCCAAGATGGCTCCAGAACGGCCCAAGAAGCCCCCAAGACGGCCCCAAGAGGCCCCCAAGAGGCCTCCAAGACGCCCTAGATGGTCTCCACGACGGCCCTGGAGCACCCTAAAAGGGTCCCAAGTCGGCCCAGAGAGGTCCTCAAGACGATTTCCGACAGCGCCAGACGGGCCAGGAGGCCATCAAGACTGCCCAAGATGGCTCCGAGATGGCTCATGACGGCCCAAGAGGCACCCAAGAGGTCTCCAAGACGACCCAAGAGGCTTCCAAGAGGGCTTCCAGGAAGGCCCGAAGAGACCCAAATCATTGATTTCCTTAGGTTTTGAAATGATGTTGGCAATTGCTTCGTTGCGGCCTTCCGACGGCCCGAGACGGCCCGAGATCGCCCCAAGATCGCCACGCGATCGCCCACGAGGCCTCCGAGATGGCCCCAGAACGGCCTAAGAGGCCCCAAAGACTGCCAAAAGAGGGCCCCAAGATGGCCCAAGGGGCCTCGAAGACGCTCAAGATGGCCCCCAAGACGGCCCTTGAGCACCCCAAGAGGGCCCCGAATCGGCCCAAAGGGGCCTCCAAGACGTCTTCCGACGGTCAATGAGGCCCCCGAGAGGCTCCCAAAGGCACTCAAAATGCCCAAGGAGGCCCCCAAATTGTCTCCAAGAGGCTCCCAGGAAGCTCCCGGAGTGCACCCAGAGGCTCCCAAGATGGCCCCTCCTCCTCCTCCTCCTCTTCCTCCTCCTCCTCCTCCTCCTCCCGATCTTCTCCGCCATCCTCCCCCAAGTGTTCTCCGAAGGCTTTCTACAACAGCTGGGGGAACACATGTCCCGATAGCTTTGCGGAGCTCTTGCCACAACGCTCGGCCACATGGGCGATTCCAAGGCAGGGGGCGTCTTCGATAATGTGTAGGTGTGCGTGCGTGGTGCCCGTGACATGCTTCGTGGTTTCGCGCTGGCGCTCCGTTTGCATATGCTGGAAAGTGGTGGATGCGAATTTGACTTGGGCAGCAACGGCGGTTTCCAGCACATGCTGCCAGTCGAGGGCAATGCCTTTTTTCCATTACCCTTGCCCACAGCACGCCGACTGCGCCTGACCCGCCAACTCCTCTGGAACCAGATGAGCGTTGACCAAAGACAGCGGTCTCAAAGGTCAATCTGTCCCGCTCGAACTGCCCTTGCCTCCGCGGCTGATTGCAAAGGGACGCTGGCGATGTCCCAGGTGTTGCCGTTCTGTGGGTCGGCCCCTTGGAAAATGGTCGGGACCGAGACGAGGTCCTGCTCCTTGCGAAGCAGGTGGCTGGCTATCCTCTCTGCCATGGCTGGTAGCCAAGTTGCCCAGCAAATGAGCAGCCCCACACTGAGTGTATGCCGGGACGGGAGCTACTTCTAGGGCTGCCACCGTGGCCCCGCAGCTGCGCGACGACGATCGCGCCTGTCCCCTCTTTTGCGTCTGCATGGATGAGCGACTCGACGTTCCGCCCGATGTTCAATTCGGATACGCTCACGCTCGTGTCCGCTGCGAGAGGTACTGCGAGAGGCGCTGAACAAGCTCGAACGATTGCATTCGTCACCGCCGCCTGCTCTCGACCGTGTGGCGGCCATCCGCCGTGGCTGCCAACGAGCGACTATCTCGCCACCGAGTCCACGGCAGCGAGATGGCTCCGACGAGGCAGCAACGCAACGTTGGGTCTGGAATTATGTTGCTCCCATCGCACTTAAGGACCACATCCCAGAAAGAATTCCGAACACCCGGAAACATGTCGAAAGAGTGTCGAAAAAGAATGTCGAAACAGTGTCGGACGAGTGTCACCCAGGACGCGTGAAAACCCTCGAGTTCCGGTATTCTTCTGGTGCTCGAAATTCTTTCTGGTACTCAAGGCCAAAGTAGGCTGGAACATCACAGCTCTGGAGTCTCGCCCGACTCCGGGGGGGAGGGCGCGGAGACGGAGCGCCGCCCGCAGGGCCGCGAGGGAACGCAGGGCCCGTGCGGTACGCTTGCTCGGGGGCCTGCGGTCCGCGGGCCAGCGGCCTGCATGCTGCGCCTGGGGGGGCAAGCGGAGCACGGCGGGCCCAGACGGCTGCGGACAGGATAGGACGGCGCCGAGGACACCCGTCTGCAGTGGAAGGGCCTTGCCGGCTGAACAGAACTCGAAGCACAAACGCCCGAAAGGGTGTCACCATCAGGATCATCCCTTGAGGGGCAACATAATTCGTTATGAGGAGATGGAGGGAACGTATCAAGAGAAGGGGCAACCGTCGGCCGGACGAATGCCAGAAGACCACCAAAGATCCCGAGGGGTCCGTTGAGGATCGGCGATGCACCTTGCCCGCACGGACCCCTTAATTGTCGAGACGACGGGCAGAGAACTTCGTTTCCTGATACAGCGGAATCGCTCATGCAGCGATTGGTGTTTCGGCCAACTCTCGCACCCCGACGCTATACTGACAAATAGGCATCAAAAGGTCCGCGCGGATCTGGATAGCATGTATGCTTTTCTTCGAGGCTGCCCGTGAAAGTTTGTTCTGTGCCGCCCTTCCATGCTGGGAACTAGTGCACGTCAAGCCTACGTCGGACTTGCCGACAGCAGCATTTCAAACGACTACTCCCATGTTGACGGAACACTTCGAGAACTGCTCCCTGATCTTTTCTCTGTCGAGCTTTCTGCCGATGAGAACCACCTGCGTCTTCACTGGCCTATCTGGAGGCCACGGGCCCGAAAATGACACTTCCATCATATCGTGGACCCCTTGGAGCACGTATCGCACCGTGTACCCCTTCTGTTTCACCGCCAGCACGCCTTTGTACCGGTACAGATCGGCGGACTTGTGGTCAAGGAGGTCCCTCACAAACGCGTTGAATCTGTCAACATCCAACGCGGCTCCTTCCATCTCGAGCACCATTGTGCCGATGTCTGTGTCGTGGCGGGAAGCTCCGTGGCTGTGGCTGTGCCCGTGCTCGTGGGATGAGTCGGTGCACTCCAAGTCCGTGCAGTCTGCGCTGTGCGAGCTCTCGTGGCCGTGAGCGCTGTGCGAGCTCTCGTGGCCGTGAGCGCTGTGCGAGCTCTCGTGGCCGTCCCCATGGCTGTGGCCGTGCGCGCTGTCCGTGCACGCGGGGTCCGAACAGTCTTCGGTGTGCCCGTGGGAGTGGCCGTGCGCTCCGCCATCCGGGTCGAGGACCTCGTCAAAGTCTCTGCCGTCCTCTAGCAGTTTGGTTGCGTCAAAAGCGTCGATGGCAAGCAACTCCTCGATGGGGACCTCGTCCGGCCTCTGCGCCAGACTGCACCTTCGGATGGGCGCCAGGGTGTTGATGCTGCGGATGGCAGCTGTGGTCTCCTCGAGCAGGGCGTCGTCCACCGCGTCCACCTTGTTGAGGAGTATCTTGTCGGCGAACGCGATCTGCTGCGCAGACTCGTTCACCGCGCCAGGGGAGCGCTCCCTATCGAGCTGCTCCAAGAAGTGCCTCGCGTCGACCATGGTGAGGACGCCGTCGATCTTGCAATACTTCTGGACGACTGGGTCGGCTCCGAATGTCTTGCAAATGGGCCCCGGGTCTGCCATGCCTGTGGTCTCTATCAAGATGCCATCGATCATCCCGTTCGGGTCGCCCCTCGTGATCCTGTCCTCGACAGTGCTCACTATCTCCCTCATGGCGGCCGCGAGGTCGTCGCGCAGCGTGCAGCAGAGGCACCCGTTGTCGAGGACGGTCACAGACTCCATGGTTTTCCTCTTACCCACCTCTGAATCCAGCAACATCTCATCGATTGGAACTTCCCCGAACTCGTTCTCGATCACGGCGTACCTTTTCCCCTCCTGGTTGTTGAGTATGTGGTTAAGCAGAGTCGTCTTGCCTGCACCGAGGAAACCAGTGAACACCGTCACTGGAATTTTGCCATATGCGTGCATGCCCCGGGGCGCTCGGATGCAGGCGTCTTCATCGAATGGCGCGTATATGGTCGTGCCGTTGTCCAGCTTGATCTGGTACGGCGTGACCTTCTCCTCCGACCAGGTGGGCTCCCTGTACCACTGCTTCACCTGCAGGCCGCCCGTGAGGACTGATCAGACGGGGTCGGAGGGTCGCGCCGCGTAGCCGATGCGTCGGCGAGGTTGGGATGGAGAGGGCTGGGGCTCTGGACCGCGCGGCACCGTCGACGCATCGGCGATGCGACGCGATCTCCCGACCCCATCCGTGGGTGTCTCCAGAAGTGCCAGGAAATCTCCAAATGTCTCCGAAGGCCCCCGGAGGCCTCCAGAGGCCGCAGGAGGCCGGGAGAGGCCAACAAAGCCCAAACACCGAAGACCTCCTCCGCGAAACTTCTGAGCTGTAGTTCGTCGGCCTGGATCACCACCACTCCGAGGACCCATGTCCCACAGTTGCACTCGACGCGGTCGCCCACGGCGAAGCGGAGCGGGGGCCGCTCCAGCGCTGCCGCCGCCTGGGGGTGCCGCGATCTGCAGCCGAGGATTGCGGACCTTCATGTATACTCTTACAGGCCGCTCTCAAGACACAAATGGAAAGATGAAGTCGGAAGGCGGTTACTGGACTGAGCTCCGGGCCGCCACCGAAACAGGGAGGCAAAGGGCAGCTTCGTCGATCGGCGAAGTGGGAAGGTGATCAAGGTAGGTTTGGATCAGGGCTGAACCTAAACGGTGTTTTTCGTTTTCATTACGTTTTCGTTTTCCATCATTTTGTCTTCAATCCGCCTTTAACGCAAAACGACATAGAAACGAAAACGGCCCACGAAATCGCCAAAACACCGTTTAGGTCCACCCCTGGTTTGGATATCTGCGACTCCGAAACTGCCGAACTTTCAGCAAGCGGCTCGGAATCTTACTCACGGTCCACGGCAAGGAAGAATGGCACATTGGATCCGTCCAGGGCCTGGCAGCCAACGTCCTGCCACAAGAGCCGTGCAGCGAGGAACGACGCCTCTGTCTGGCCCTGGCTGCGGCCATACAGTCGGGGCGTTGACCCAAGGAACCCCGAATAAGGAACGAGGCCTTCTTTTCCATACGTTAAACTTCGACTTCCCATCGAAAATCCAAGGAACACCTGAGGCAAGCTGTGAAACACTTAGGGAGCGCGGAGCCCCTCCCCAACGAAAAGGGTTCCTTCTTCAGCGACCCGACTGTATTCACGAGGAGCGCCCGAGGAGCAGTCTGCGGACCAGCCCTGGGGGCCTCGAGCCCCTGCCGGAACGAAACCTGGCTCCCACGCCGTCGGCAAGCTTCCGTGCTCTTCCCTTGGGGCTCGGGGCAGGAGGGGGCGGAACACCCGAGCCAGTCTGGGCCCGAAGTCGTGCAGCGCCCCGATCCCAGGACCCCTTGCAGCCTTCTCCTGGGGAGGACGCGCCCCGCGCAGGCCCACACGAGACCTCGCCCCCCTCGGGTGCTGCTCGGCGCGCAGCTGTCGCCACCGTCCTGCGCCCCTGGGGGCTTCAGCGGACAAGCGCCGCACGAAGCCTTCGCATGGCCCCCGCCAGACGTCTTGGGCGGGTTGGGTGCAGCCCCAGGCATGTTTGTGGGTGCCCCCCGGGTGGGAAGGTTTTCTGAGGGTTCGTGCCTTCGGTGGCATGCAAGGTCGGGCTAGGAGTCGGGGCCGTTCGAAGGAGGCGAGGCGAGGCGAGGCGCCGACATACGTCCAGAAGAACGCCCTACGAGAGCACGCGGCGGTTGGGCCGGAGCCAGGGGTGCGCTTTGGATCCCTGTGTGATTCATGGGCGTGGGGCTCCCGTCCAAGAAAAGCGTCCAAGAGGGTCGTTCAAGAAGGGGGCGTCCAAGATGGAGGCTCGCAAAGCATGGTACGAGGCAGGTGCGCGGTCCAGGGTGGCCAAAGGACGCATTGAGACGAGATGAGGGAGCCACGAAGTCCGGGCTCCCAAGATGCCCCCTAGAGGCCCCAAGAGACCCCATGGGTCCCCCAAAAATGCCGCCACGAGGCTCCCCTACAGCTCCGCACTGCAAACTAACACTTATCCAATCGACAGCGGTGAGACAGCATGGGCTGGCGGAATGAATGAACCGATTGACTAGGATGAGAGAGCCGCGAAATCGGGGCAGGTATCATGGTCACCCTCCCTGGTAATCAAACGCCTCTCGGCCGCCCCCAATCATGGGCTTCATGCTCCCGCTAGCATTCAACGCTGGGCTCGGGTGTCAAACATAAACCATGGACCGATGCAGAGGTGCGTTCTGGCCAGAATCTCGAAAGGAATGCGCTGAGTGCACCAGCCAGCCGTGGGGACAACGTCGTGGTGTGCCAGGAGGACCAGATAGGCCGAAGGTCTTTCAACATGAACGTGGCATGAGAAAAAAGGAGGCATGTTGGAAACGGGTCCTTGACCCTTGGTTGAGGGGCAGAGATAGGGGTGGACCGGCTCCGGGGGAGAACATCGACATGTAACCGGCGATGCGTAGCCGAGAGATCGGCGATAGGCCTCCGACAGCGAATCCGAACGTCCCTGGCGGGGGCAGCTACCAGGCCTCGAACGGAGATGGATGGGCGATTGGGGGTCGATGCCCCCCCTCCCTACAATAGCCAAACGTCCTTGAGGTCCGATTGCTCATCCCGAACATTTCTGTTGAGGGTCCTGGGGCCCAAGCAGAGCCCTAGGCTTAGGTCGGGCCTGTCCCCCTACAGGGGAATTTTGCACGAAAAATAAAAAATATGCAGGAAATGCTCAACAGATGCCCAAACATACTCAAAAAATGTTCCCCATTCTATTTGTGACTATTTTTGAACATTCCCACTGTAGAGGGACAGGCCCGACTTAACCCTAGGCAACACGGAAGCGGCCCAAGCTCACCAACCGGAACTGGTGCGCTCTGGGGCCCTCGATCCCGCCAAAACCGTTGACATGACTTGGAGGTCGCCTATTTCCCTTCCGCTGGCGGCGCCGCCCTCGTTGTGCTGGGCTTCCGTTGGGGGAGAGAAGATAAAGAGAGAGAGAGAGAGAGAAGAGAGAGAGAGAGAGAGAGAGACAACATCAACATCTCGGGCCCCTGAGGGCGCGGCCCTTCCTGGAACGCCACTCTTGGCATGAAAGAAAGCCGGGTCCCGAGGGCAGCGGGTCCAAGATCCTGGGACCGTTCCCCGGACTAGTTTTTCATCCCGTGTCGTCTTGACCAGTCCCAGGGCCGCGGGAGGGCCCAGCGAGCCCGAGAACGGCGAACAAATAGCACAGGGCCCCGCTTCCCTCAGGACCCGTTTGCCTTTGTGGTGATCGATCCTCGAACTCGAAGGTTGCTGCGGGGGCTTCTGGGGTCTTCTTGGGCTGCCCAGGCGTGTCCTGGGGTTCAGGTTGGCCGATTCTGGCCCACTGGCAGTTGAACGCCCGCGACAAGACGTCGCCGGGTCGACACGGCACGAACCGTCTCAAGCCATCTTGGCGCCACCTTAGATCGTCGTGGGGCTCTCTTGGGGAAACTTGAGAAAGTGGAAGTTGGGAATTCCACAAACGTGGAAGTGGCCAAAGATGGAATAGCTGTCAAGGGACGAAACGAGCCCGAAACGGCCGTCATGAGGTCGGCCGAGTAGCAAAACTGAAAGGAAACTGGCCAGGCCTGGAAGGAGTGGAAGGGCTGGTCCCGATTATTTTCTCCAGCTTCCTCCCAGGTGCGAGGCGGGGATTCATCCATACCCACCGCCTGGGAACCGACGTCCTGGTGCCCCAGCGGGCGGTGGATATGGATATGTTTCGGCCCTTGGGGGGCCGAATACCTCTGAATTATCCCCTGGGGGGCCGACCAGGTGTGGCCCGCCCAGCCCCAAGCAACTCAAAATCGGTACCCGGACCCCTCCTGGGAACCATCCTGACCCGTTGTCCGAAGCAGATCCGGCCGAGGCCACGAGAAGCCTCCAGGAGGCCCAAAAGAATCGACGACTGACAGAAGGCCCTTTAGCAGAACGCCCTTCAGTGAAAGCTGCTGGGGCACTCCACGGGCACGTGCGGCACCGCAATCATGAGGAGAACAATTGCCGTGTTAGGAGGCAAGAGGTTGGGAGGATGAAAAATAGGAGCAATAGCATCTGGATGCTATGAACGATACATTCGGCCGCCTACGGGTAAAGATACCCTCATTTCTCACAACCCCATCCTCTCAACCCGATAGTTGTCTTCCTGAAGTCAGAGTGCCACTGGTGGAAAAACCAATCGACGTCCAAACACAACCAGATGTATCCAGCGGAACGCACGTCGATTCGCAAAACCGACCGGGGACTGCACCAGTACACTCGTACTCATGCCACTCTCCGAGTCAGCCCGTGCAGATTTCCCGTCACCTTGTCTGGGTGGCAGAATCGGTCAGCATCGGATCAGGAAGCCAGATCGGATCGGAACGCTCGTCGGACCAGGCCGCATCGGCGCGGAGTCGAGATCGACCCGGATCGGCCACGCCAGGATGCACGAGAGCCTCATGCAGGCACTTGGCGGCATCGGATAATCAGAATATCGCACTCGGATGGGATCGGGCCAGCTGGGGTCGACATCGAATGGGATCTATCATATCGAAATGGAACCTAGACCCTGGGCCAGGCGTTTTCGGGGAGACAAATAAAAAGATACCAATACCGCTACACCCTGGACCTCTCCCAGGGCGCGTTTGGGCCCGGCCTGCCAGAAGGAAGGCCCACAATGGCGAAAACCAGACGAGGGCAACGACATCGTTGCCCCTTCCTCCCCCCGGTTTCCCTCACTGCCCGAAAAGGGGAAGGAAACACGACGGCAACGGTTAGGTCGGGCCTGTCCACCTACAGCGGGATTTTTGACGAAAAATAAAAAATCAAAAAAATACAACACCAATTATCAAACATAGTCAAACAATCGTCCCCAGACTATTTTTGACTACCCCCCTGTAAAAGGACAGGCCGGACTTAATCGGTGCCCCTTCCTCCCCCGGCTTCCCTCGCTGCCCAAAACGGGGAAGCACGACAGCAAGGGTTTCTCCGAAGGGCTTAGGCGACCCATCCTCCTCCCCCTCCCCCTCCACCTCCTCCTCCTCCTCCTCCCGTTCCTCCTCCTGCTCCTCCTCCTCCTCCTCCTCCTCCCCCCATCCACCTCCCTCTCCTCCTCCTCCTCCTCCTCCTCCTCCTCCTCCTCCTCCTCCTCCTCCTCCTCCTCGGGCCGCCGTGGTATCGACTCAGAGCTCCCAGTGTCCAGCTTCCGGGCTGCGTCTCCGTTGGAGGCCCGAGTGGGGGGCACGGCGCACGTGGGAGCCGGGCGCCTTGGCAGGAGCATGCTCTGCGCCGCGGACAAGGTGGCGGCGGAAGCGAAACAACGATGCAGCGGGGAGGAAGACGAGAAGGAGGAGGAGGAGGAGGAGGAGGAGGAGGAGGAGGAGGAGGAGGAGGAGGAGGGGAGATGGGGAGGGGAGAGGAGGAGGAGGAGGAGGAGGAGGAGGAGGAGGAGGAGGAGGAGGAGGAGGAGGAGGAGGAGGGGAGAAGGAGGAGGAGGAGGAGGAGG
>CAUYUJ010021123.1:60000-70072 GCA_963575745.1 Prorocentrum cordatum | reverse complement strand
CCCCCGGCGCTCCGCGGCGCCCGGCTCGCCGTGGCGGCCGCGGTGAGCGCCGCCGCGGCGAGCGCGGCGTGCCCGCCGCGCTCGGCCACCTCGCGGGGGATGTCAAGGTCAAGGTCAAGCCTGTATGCCCGCGAAGGGGCGGCCGCTTAGGGTACAGGCGGGTGAAAAGTAGCAGACGCTCATGTGGTGAAGAAAACATTCGGTGAAAAAAAGTTATGACAGGAGATGCTCTTCTTCACCACCTCGCGGGGGAGCGGTATCATTGAACCGATCCCCATCCCCATCCCCATTCCCTTCGAGATCCCCACCAAATTACCAGCCCAGTTGGGCATGCACCCCTCGATACCCGAAGGGAACGGCCCACATCCCCATCTCGGGGGCAAATCGGCCAGTGGGGCCCAGGCCACGCCGCTGGGGATGGGGATCGGTTAAACGATACTGAGGGGAGATAGGGGGCAGCGCTCGCCACGGGGGAACGCACGCAACTTTTGCGCTGCGTTCGGCCTCCAGGGGCCCTTACCGGAGCCTCGGGGCCGTCAAAGGCGACTCGGGAGGAAGAAGCGGGTCCCCGGGAATGGGTCGAGACATCTAAGGGAAGTCGCCATGGGGGAAGTGGGTCCTGAGGGAAACGGGTCCTGAGGTTTTTCGCTGTTTTCGGGCACTCGGGAGCCCTCCAAGAGCTCCAGGAGTGTCAGAAGCGACTCGGGATAACGAGCAGGTCCTGGGGAAGGCCCCAGGGTCCAGAACCCGTTTCCTCTAGGGGTGGACGCTCTGAACCTTAGGAATGTCGCTGACGCTCCCGACACCCCCACATGCCTCCCTCCCTCCCCTCAACCACTTTTCCACGATACACTTGGCTCAAAGTAGATTCAAGAACTTTCGGAGTATCTAGAAGCCCTTGTTTCTGGAGTCCGCGCGGAACATCTAGAACTAGTTGGCATCTTGGCAAGTTTGAAACGTATCATGTTCATGACTTCTTGCTCATCTGATCCTCTTCCTCCTGAGGGGTAACGATCGGGGTAGACTGGCTTAGGGCGGGAACAATCGGCTTGGAATCGGCGATACACCGCCGATCACTCGGCGATGGGCCCCTGATGGCCAATCCGAACCTTCCTGGGCGGCGGGGTGGGGCTATCAGACCCCCTGAGCCTGTCACACCCCCCCCATCGTTCCCCCTGAGGGGATCGACGCCGGGGGCACAAACGGACGCCGACGCCCACGCCGGTCGGCCTCGAAGCCGCGGCCGTCGGCGTCGAGACGTCGACGCCGACGCCACGGCGTCGTCGCCGACGCCGCGCCGTAGACGCCGACGGCGTCGATGCCGACGGTGTCGTGGCGTCGGCGACGACGCCGCGAAGCCGAGGCTCAGTCGCCCTCGCGGCGCGCGCGCGCACGGGGTGCGAGGCGCCGCACGACGCTGACTGCACTGCATGTTGCCGGAAGCCAGATCTCGAGGGAGACCAGCGACAGAAGCACAGACTCTCGGAGTTCCGCGCGGATCTCTTTCGGATCGGCGCAGGGTCCCCCTCCCTGGCGCGCGGAGCGCGCCGGGGGCCGTGCCCGAGGCGTCGCACGGATCCAGGAACTCCGACTTCCAAAAGCAAGCAATTCTCCTAGTGGGCAGCAGCGCTGGCACTCCTCCCCCCCGGCTGGCTCCGCCTCACGTGCGCAGGCCCATTGCGCTGCACAATCGCTTGGCCGACTCCTCAGCCTTGATTTCAAGATCCTGACGTCTTGCTCTTGCTTCTGGCGCCTTCCGCCCGAGAGCCCGTCGCCATTTTGCCTCCGCTGCATTCCGCCAGCCTCCGCCGACGGCGAGATGTGCCGATGGCGAGCCCTGTCTGGCACGCCGTGTTTGGTCAACAAGTGCGTTGGGCGCGATAGCCGATACGCGGCGGCGGGCGAGGGTGGAAGTGAGAAGGAGAAGACCTTCTCAGTCGGCGGCGGGACTTCTCAGAAACCCTCGCGCCTTCTGAAAGGTTTTTTTTTGTCTTCGGGGAACACTCAGAAATCTTCTCAGAAGTCCAAGAACTTCCGAGCCTTTTGAAAGGCTTCCTCCTTCTCACCTCCCCCCCTCGCTCGCCGCCGAGAGAAAGAATGTCGGTGCGCGCTTGGGGGAACCATCACTGCGTAGTGATTGTGCTGATGCGTATCCATCAGAAGGACTTGCGACAATCACGTCATATCTGTCTGCCTTGCCAACATCTTGCAAACAACGGCCGTGCTGCGCAGACAAAAGCTCGAAAAACATGAGACAGCAATGAGAACCATGTTAGGCGGAGATCATGGTACCACTCATCACGTTAACGCACGTTGTGTACAATTTGTTTGATAATGCGAGTTTCATGCATGCTCGCTAAACAGACTTACATGTTCATGACAGGTATCATGCCAATGCGCTAGGGTCACACGGCTACGCTGCTGAACTTGCGTACACTGCTGCACATCTGTTTTTTACGGGCCCTGGAATCGTGTCGTTCTGGTTCATGCACGGTGGGGAACTCTTGCTCAGCGCGTCGCGGCGGCGCCCCCCCGACATCTCACTATGTCCTGCAGACGGAGAGCGGGTCGCTCCGCTTCGTGGGGCGGGAGGCTGGGAAGAGGTCGGGACGCTGGTGCCTGGGGACCTGGGGCGTGGATGGCGTGTCCCGCTGAAGCGTGGTGGGCCAGAACTGGCGGCGCGACACGGTGTAGGCAAAAGATCCTGACCGTATTTTGAGAATGCGCGCTACACGCATGCTCGCCGAACAGAGTTACATGCTCAGGGCATGCTGGCCGTCATGCCAGTACGCTAGAGCCGCCGAACATGGGCACATGGCATTACACATAATCGTTTTTCAAGTGCTTTGACCTGGTGCCGCTCTGGTTCATACATGCCCATGCCTCGCAGCCCCTTCCCCATGATTGTTGCTCTTGGACTTCTCTCATTGCACAGCCCCATCCCCTCGTCGTCAAGCTCAGACTCCTCTCCGTCATACTCCTCCATCCTCCTCATCGGCCTCTCATTATCCTACCTACCCAGAGAGAGCGCGCCCGCAGGGCCCGAGCAAAGGGGAGGGGGGGCTAGGCTTAAGCTACCCCCCCCCTCCCTTGAGCCGCCCTTGTTGGAAGCACCCCCCCCCTCCCCCCCTTTTTTTTGCAAGGGGGGGGGGCTTACAGCTACCCCCCCCCTCCCCCCTTGGGCCCTCCCCGGAAGCTACCCCCCCCCCCTCCCCCCCTTTCCAAAGGGGTGTGTGCTTAAGCCACCCCCCCCTCCCTTGGCGCTGCCCTGATGGAAGCTACCTCCCCCCCTCCCCCCCTTTCGTGCAAAGGGGGAGGGGGGCTTGGAAGCTACCCACCCCCCACCCCCCTTTGGCCGCCCCGGAAGCTACCCCCCCCTACCCCCGGGGGGGTGCTTAAGCTACCGCCCCCCTCCCTTGGAGCCGCCCTGCTGGAAGCTCCCACCCCCCTCCCCCCCTTTGTGCCAAAGGGGGGGGGGGCTTGGAAGCTTGCCCCCCCCCCTTGCCCCCTTTGGCCGCCCAGCCCCCGGAGCCTCCGCCCTCCCTTTCGCCGACGATCCAAAATGAACAATCCACGATCGAGGATGGACGATCGACGATCAACGATCGACGATCGAAAATCCCAATCGAATCGCTTGCAATCGATTGCACTCCATTCCACTGCAATCCCCCTCCCCACCTCCCTCCGCTCCCTCCCCTCCCTCCACACCCTTCGTTCCATCTCCTCCCTCCCCTCCCTCTCCTCCCCTCCCTCCCTTCCGTCCTGTCCCTCCCCTGCAATCCAATCGATTGAATCGATTGCAATTCAACCGATTGCAATCCAATCGATTGCAATCCAATGGATTGCAATCGAATCGTTTGCAATCCAATGGATTGCAATCGATTGCAACGCAAATGTATCATTCAACTCGTCCCGTGCCAACGCCCGGGAACGAAAAATTACCCTGGCGACGTACCCAACCCCTGCGCAAACGCGGGGCGCAAATAGTTTAGGACACTTTATAAGGGGGGCGATGACGGAGCGAGGGTTACATATGTCTGCAGACGGAATTCGGGAGACTCGCAGGGAACTGGCTTCAGGACAAGGACTAGATAAAGCTGATTAGTTGCAATCCCTGAGCAACCCTAGCCACTTCGAAAGCGGGGATCTCAGATCGCAGCCCCCCAGGGATGGCGAGGTCTAATTTGGGTCCGCGCGTGGCGTCACTGTGCTGGGCCCCCCAGCAGGCCTCGAAAGTGGCGACAGTTTCACAGATCGCAGCCCCCCAGGGATGGCGAGGTCTAATTTGGGTCCGCCCGTGGCGTCACTGTGCTGGGCCCCCCAGCAAGCCTCGAAAGTGGCGACAGTTTCACAGATCGCAGCCCCCCGCAAGCAAGACAGGAGGAGGCAAGAGGGAGACGGGACGGGAAGGAGGAAGTGGAGACCACACTGCTCTATTCAAAACGAATACCCAACCAAGGAGGGTTGGGAAAAATACAATCCCCCCCGAAAGTTGCACGAAGTGTAATTCGGAAAACGCCAGCCCGTCGGGTTTGGCAGTGTTCGTGTAAGACGGCGGCCAGCTGGGGGAGGAGGAGGCGGAGGATGGGGGAGGCCGAGGGGGAGGAGGAGGAGGAGGAGGAGGAGGAGGAGGAGGAGGAGGAGGAGGAGGAGGAGGAGTATCTGGAGTATCTGCCTGATCGCGTAGCGATGTATTGGAAAGACAATCCCGCTGCACCTACTGTAGGTGCTTGCTCCTCTGAGCTTGCTCAGCTTTACTGAGAACCTTAGGCCAGAGACCTGAATTGAGACGTCTAAGATACTCGCGCCCAGTGGCCGAGGGGGGTTGACACATCATTGCTAGCTTCCCAATCTGCTGGGAGGCGTAGCTCCCGCATGTGGAGCAGAACCAAATTCCCAGCCCAGCGTGGAACCTCGAATGATGGGTTAAATGAATCCACCCCCCTGCTACATGAACCTGCTTGCCCAGGGGGGGTCTCATATAAGTGCCATCAACGTTTTCCAGATTGAAACACTCTGAATCATACCATTCAACACGGGTGCTAGCTGTGGCTGACCCCTTACATATATTACATTGTCTACCAGTGTCATCTAATTGGTGATGAGACCTGAAAACAGCACACAGGGAGGGGACGGGAGGGCGGACAGGCTGAGCTTTCACTCTCCTGGGCTGTCGGCTTCCAGCTGGCAACTCACGAACCTGAGCCTTCTCGAACTCTAGGGCCTCTAAGGTGGATCTCAGGAGCCTCATGCGGACGAGGTAGGCGTCATTCTCGATACCCTGAATCTGCTGTCGAAGGTGCTTTTCCACACGGTGGCTGTCCGCTGCAACTGCTGCAAACTCGTCGGCGACAGCGTTGCCATATGCAAAGGACGCATTGGCGCGGCCAAGGGCGACGCCCTTGCCCGTGGCATGAGAGTTGGTGAAAAGAACCACGAAATCGCCTGATCTCCTGGCTCGCTCGACGCCCACCTGGTGCCACAGGTCTGCATCAGGTCCGACTGGCGAGCTCGGGTGTCCATTATAATAGTTGAGGTAGACGCCCTCGCAGTCAGTGATGAAAACGACGTCTAACTCCGAAACCTGCATGGCGAGGAGAATGGCGAGCAGCTCGCCTCGGACGACTGTCTGCCTGTCCCCTGGGAGAGGCCCCCACATCGCCGTCTGCAGTTGCATATCGTTGATCCTGAGGCTGGGGAAAGCTGCGATGCCTGTGCCCACGCGCCTGAGGACTGGGGAGGCTGTGTCACCTCCTCCGCTGGCATCCCCGAAAATGTACATGACTGAGCTGGTGCGATTGGTCTCGAAGCACTGCGGTGAGAACTTCTCGATGCCATGCGCGGTCCAGTCGTATGTGCTGGCTGGTGGTGGGACCTGTGTCCACGCTTGAGGCAACAGGCCCCTTGTCCAGTAGCACTCGTACATGTCCTGCTGGGCTGAAGCTTGCGCAATCATGCGGTCCGTGGAGTCGTACACGGGGCACTTCTGGTTGGCAGCGCATTCCCATGTGCGATGGAACGGTGTCTCCTTGGCGGCCTGGCAGCGCGGGCACTTGCCGTCGGTGATGGCGCTGGTCTGCTCCAGCACTCTGGCCTTCGGCCACGTAGCGCCCGCTGCAATGGTGAGCATCATGGTTGAGAGTCGCCGTCCGTGCTTCATCTTGCTGAGGTACTGGAGTGACTTGCGATATGATCGGTTGTCGATCCCTCTCTCCATCCCAGACCCGCCGTAGTGCTGGCTCGCACTGGCCCAGAGCTTGGCCTGTGCGCTGCGGTCGATGTCCTGGAGCAGTGTGTCTGGGATGTCCACGTGAGGGTTGCCTGTGAGCTGCTGACGATCGAACTCCCAGGTGTCTTGTCCTCGGCTGTCGACTATGGTCGGCGGGAGGATCCACTCCTGCGGCCCCTTCGGCGTCCAGCCGAGCTCCAGGAGGTACATGATGACGGTGGACTGCGGCCCCTTGATGTGGCGAACCCGCTGTCCGACGGGTAAAGATTGAAAATGCCTGAGTACGGCATCCCAGGTGTGGCGGATGGCTCTCTCCATAGGCCCCGCCTGGATCCATGTCGTGAGCCACTGCTGGATGGTCTCGCGGGGAAACTTGTGTGCTGGGTCGGAGGGGCCTGCCTTTAGGTCCAGCAACGTTGTGAGGCATCGCCCCTGAAGCCGAGGGCCCAAAGAGTCTCCAAGCCTCCTCCTGAAGAGTGTCAGCTGTGTGCCGAAAACTCCGTGGATTTGATGTGCATAGCTGCCTCCAGCCTGTGCCCCGTGGAGAGCTAGTCTCCCCGTGACGTGGTGCCGTCGGGAGGCGCGGGCGAGGCGTAGGATCTTCTTGTGCTGCAGGCCGTGCTTGACGTGGCGCTGCGTCCTGGCGCTGCGGGCTGCCCGTACGCCTGCCCCCAGGTCGGTGCCGAGGTAGGCCGCTTGGGCCTTGGGCACCACCTTGAAGCCTTGGCGAGCCAGACGGCGCGCGATGTGCCTCGAGTCGCCCATGCTGGAGCAGAGGATCACACTCTTCTTGGCGATGCTGAGTCCGCGATCTTGGAGTGCGCGGCAAGTGTCCAGCAAGCATTTGAAGAGGTCCCGTCTGATAGCCTCTCGAGACCCCTGCATGCGCTGGGATAGGTCGTCGACCCAGATGCGGTGGGAGCATCTGGCGTGGACCTGGGTCACTCTCCGGATCGCCTTGTAGGTGATGGCCTTAGCGAATCGGGTGCCTGATCTAAGTCCTTGAACCACTGATCGAGTTGGTTGGAAGGGTAAAGTGTAACTGCCGCTCTGGGTGAGAACTCTGGGCGCGATGCATTGGAGAAGTTCGAGGCCCAGGACCTCCGCTGGGAAGTCCAACTCGAGAGCCTGCTCCCCGAGGTCGCACCAGCTGATAGAATCGTAGAATTGTGAAATGTCCAGTAGCCCATGGCCCTGGGGTGCCCCTGCATAGGCGCTGAGCTCCTCCTGTAGGGCCCGTTCGTAGGCCTCCCGCAGAGCTGAGTTCCCCCTGATCGCTGCGTCCCAGTGTGCGTGGCATTCGCGGTTCCATGAACGAACTGCGTCCTCACGGCACATGGACCAGCAACGGGCGATTTCGGGTAGTAATCCAATGATGCGGTCTCCATTGTCCTTCTTGGCCCTCATGACTCCTATGGTCATGAGGAGTTGGTGCGGCCACATCTGTAGCTGCTCCATGATGTTGAAAAGACTGGCGAGTTCCTCCAGTGCCTCCTGTGGGGGGCGTAGGAGGTCCAGAGGGCTGAGGCGATCTGCTCCTAACCCTGTGCGTGCTCGCTGTCGTCGTAGGGCATGGCGTACGTCCTCTCCCGAGAGTGGTGGGAGACTCTGAACTTGAATCTTGTCGACGATGTGCTGGTAAAGGTCGGGGGGCCCTCCTAGTGCCTGTCCTGTTGGTGCCCATAGCTGGTGCCAGCAGGTGACCTTGTGGTCAAGCAAGTCCATGGGGTGCACTAGGGTCTGGCTGCTCACCTTTGTCGACTCAGCTGGTTGTGGCTGTGGCTTGAGCGATCGATGTAGTGTGCTCAAGGCTGGGGCGGTGGTTGCCCACTCGCGGAATGCGAAAAGAGACTTGCCAACTGCTCGTCGTTGGGCGCGTCGGGCAAGGAAACCAGCTGCTGCTGCGTAGTCGACGACCTCCTCGACGGGGAGGGTGCGGATGTGGCTGGGCATGTCCTGCCACTTCGCCCACGGGAAATCGTCCTTGGGTTTGATGATGCCTGCTGCCCCTGCGGGGGCTTCTTGCGACAGACGGTCCACTGCTTCATGAAGCTGCTGTAGCTGACGCAGGCCGTTGCCACGTGCGCGGTGACGGTAGATGTGCTGCAGCGTGGTGTGCAGTCTGGTCCACCATGAGCTGCTCGAATCCCTGAGTGCGGTAGCCCGTCTCGACTGGGCCTCCCGCACCGTCGCGACATGAAACTCGGGCCCCTGAGATCTGGAGCGGCCGAGGTGGTCCTGCTGATGGTGGCTGTGGATGGTAGCCTCGACCGTGGTGACCCACGATCCGTAAAGCTGACCGAGGGTGAGTGCGGCATCAGGTTTGAGCGAAAAGGCTACGGAGTGCGCCACGGCAGCAGCAGGGCAGCAGCAAGGGGGGTTAAGCATCCCCGTTTGCACGCGATGCTCGTTCCAGAGGGAACTCGGGATATCGTAGGGCGGCTGCTGTCTGGCTGGGTCGGAGGCCCCCTCCGCTGACTGCTGCAAATCTGACATCTGGCTGGCACGTGTGGACTCCATCCCCTGGGTTCTAGCAGGTTCGGGGGGGTTCTCACGCTGGGCCGAATTAGAGGCGCTGGATGGGCTGCTAGGAGGTCCGTGGGGCTCTGTTTTCTCCTCGCACGTGGGAGTGACTGCTGGCACCTCCTCGGGCGACGGGAGAGCGGCTGCAACATTGGCAGCTGGCCTGAACACGGTCTCGCTTGCCCAGGGGTCCTCTTCCTCGGCCTCTGAAGCGTAACCAGGGAAAGTTGGGTCCTCGTCCTCGCCAGACGAGTCCCCTGCATGCGTGGGCTCGGCGTCGTCGGCCTCGCCCATTAAATCTCCGAAAACAGCGTGAAAAGTGCGGTCCCGAAGCTCTTGTCCCTTGGCGCCCTTCTCAGCCCGTTGGGCCTTGGCCAGACTGGACTTGGACCCAGGGGTGGGAGCTTTCGAGGGCCGAACCGTGTTTGGTAAACGACGGGGCAAATCCACGATGCGGGTGAGAAGCCGCTCTCCCGAGGAAACAAAATGGATGGCGAGTGCAATGTGTGGCCGCCACGGGACCTCATGCACTGGGGTCACCTGCTGTATGTAGGACTGAGCGGAGAGGCTGTGAACGAGATAGTCCAGGTGGGGGGCTTTCCTGCCCCCGCCTGGGTCGCAAGTATATTCGACGTCAGCACACTTAATTATGCCTCCGACTTCTCCGAGGAATCCTGAGGCCTGAAGGGTGTGCGGCGGGATGTTCCAGTCGCCTATGACAACCCACGGAAGCTGCAGGGCCCTGAGGAAACTCCCAAGTCTCCTGTACCTCACGAGGTTGGTGCCCGAGAGGCCTACGCTGCAGGTCCCATAGAAAACGACAACGACTAGTGTATAGCCTTTAAAATGCAGAACGCATGGAACAAAACCGTCAAGGCTGCCGCTGGGTTTGGCCTTGAATGCAGATGATTGAATTGCTTCATGGCAAATGTGGGCTTGCAAGTGCCCCCCTAGCTAAGATCCACTCACCTCCTTCGTTGGCGTGTCCTCCTGACTGCGATTCACCTGGGGAATCATGTCGTACCTCGGGACTGGCCGCCTTGGAAGATGGGCGAGCAGCGTTATGAAATAAGCGGAGATTGTGGCCTCGAGCTTTCCCAGACCACCTGCCTACATCAGCTGGTCCAATATGCGTCTCAGCCAGGCCGAAGAAATCGTATGAGGTCTGGGTGAGGATGAAATCCCACGCCTTGTCCCCCATACACGTGACGTTGCTGTACATGAAGGTGGAGGTCTTGACGGTGTCAGCCTCCTGCGTCGAGGCGCCCGTGGCTTGGTAGCTGGGCGCCTCCTCGGGCTGCTCTGCCGCAGCCCCTAGTC
>CAUYUJ010021123.1:0-55000 GCA_963575745.1 Prorocentrum cordatum | reverse complement strand
CCAGGTAACGACCGAGGGTAAAAAAACATCAATCTCTAAAGACTATGAAATCCGATCAATGAGCCCTTGAGCCGAATGAGGCTGGATAAGCCTAGGAGGAAGCCGGATTCAGCGGGATTCGGCGGAACTTGCCGGAACTCTGCCGGATTAGGCCAATTTCGACCACGGGGCGCCGCTGCTGAATTCTACCTCCCAGGAACTGCACCTCAAACGACGAAACCAAGATCGAGACAACCTCGGATCGGGATCATTCGGGGACCTCTGGCAGCTGGCGGGCCTGGAGGATGCAGCGGGCGCCGCAGCCGTTCCAGAACGCTTCAGAGCGCTCAAGGCGCGCCCCGCGCCCTCCCTGGCCCGCCCAACCGGCCTACCTCGATCGAGCTCACAAGGCCTCGCCCCGTTGCGAAAACAGTCACAGGAAGAGCGACTGGTATCGGATCGCGAAGCTGGATCGAAATCAATATTGTGTCGAATCGTTTGGAATGGGTGTTCAAATCGGCGATCGCCGCATCGGCTCGGAAGTCGAACATCAGAAGCTGGATCGGAAGATAGCCAAAAGCCCGCCTTGGATGTCTTTTGCCACCAGAGGCTCTCGCAGAGGGCCCCGTGACCACCATAGGAACGACTCGGGATGAACAGCCGGGGAGCCACGTTGCGAACAAAAAACGACCTTCCAGTTCCGAGTTATCCCTGTATCCCTGAGACTGTCAGGCCAAGGGCGATCACAAGCTCAGGGAGGTAGCACTCAGAGACAGAAGAAACACTCAAGGTCGGCACCGCCATGGGGGTGGCGTCAGTCACAAGGGCAAGGATGTGTTTCAGGCTGACAATCAGCAGCCCTCCCTCCGGTCTCCAGTGTCGGGGCGGACGAGAAGGGGAGGATACCAACGGGTGAGTTCGCAAATCAACTCACGTACTTAACCCGCTTCTCCTGGCGCCTGTGTATCGAGGAAAGCGCCCGGCGGCGGGGCCGAAACCAGCTGCACGCAACAGACTTCGTGCCCCCCCTATCCCTCTCCCCCCCCTCTTCCTCTGACCCGAGTGCTCCTCGGCGTCTGGTTTCTGGGTCATGGCTCGGGTCTCCAGCGGCTGTTCGGGACGATCCAGGCACCCCCAGAAACGCTCTCAGCGAGGCGCAGCTGCTGGAAAGCATTCCTTGGCTGGAGAACCGCCGAGAACCCACCACAACGCCCGAAAACCTCGAGCCTCGAACCAGAGACGGCATCTCTCGTCCGACCCAACGGGGAAGGGTCGGGAAGCCAGGGACGCCGAGCCAACCCGAGCCTGCAGTCCTGACCCCTTCCATGAGACGGAGCGAACAACTGCATGAATAGAAACTTTGGGAGCTCCACAAGTTTCTTCGAGTAGGGGATCGACTACAGAATTGATTGACCCCCAAATCGGTCGTCCGTAAAACTAGCGAACACTACGCAGAATGCTCAATAGATCTACGGAACATTCTACGTATTCTCCGTAGACTCGACGGACAAACTACATATTTGGGAAATCAATTCTGTATTCGATCCCCTGCTCGAAAAATCACTCGTTGTGCATTGTTTCATCCTCCGACTCCCCTGGCAGCCCCCCCACCTCGGCGCAGCCCCCGGCCCCGCCCGCCCGGACGCTCCGCCCCCCGTTCTGGCCGCCGCCCGCGGCCTCCGCAGATCTCCGAGGATCCGATGCTTCCCAGGGTCCCAGCGGCCGCCGGGGACCAACAGCGATGGCTCCGGGGCGGCAAGCGACCCGGCTCATGGGGAGAGGGGGTCGGCACCTCTGGTGGAGGCCTCCTGACTGGGGTCCGAGTAGATTGGGGCTGGAGGATCCCGCCGCACCGCCGATGCATCGGCGACGTCGGCGGCACATCGGCGACGACAGCGCGGAGAAGACTGGGCTCCACATCGAGCCGCATCGGCGATACATCAGACCCATTTCCTCGGACCCCATCTAGGAGGCCTAGATCTGGGACCGCGCAATGAAAACAGGATCTGGTCGTGAGGCGTATGGGCGCCCCCCTCCCATGCCGTCCCCGCCCCCAGCCTCCAGCCCCTCTCCAGCCCTGCAGCCCTTCCAGGCCCCTCCTCCGCCCCTTGCTGCAAAAAACCGGGGGGATCGGGAAGGTGCCTCTATTTGGGCGCAGGAAATGGTTACGGAAAACATTGGCACGATGCCCAACAACATATGCTGTCCGAAATCGACAGCTGCCGCTATTGGGTAAGCGGCCTTCTGTGTCGAATGCACGACGTCCACCGCGACACTGACAGCGAGTCCTGTTCAAAGAAAAGAAAGGCTGTCGCTTTATGTACCCATTTTTCCCTATCCATTCTGCTCGTGCCGAATATACTGCTCAGTAGAGGCTCCACCACACCCAGACCCCCGACGCCGCGTTTCCGTTCTTCAAGTGGACCCCCAAAGGTCTGGACCCTTTCCCCTGGGCAAGCTTTTCGCCCCGAGTCGTCCTCTTGCGGGCCACGAGGCCCGGCAACGGCCCGCAGGGGCAGACAATTGAGAAACGCTGTCCATCGTGCCTTTGAGGGGCAACGAAAGGGGGGGGAATGGCATAGGGGGGGATACATCGACTTGGAATCGGCGCTGCATCGCCGATAGATCGGCGATATGGCCCCGATAGTGAGTGCGCACCTTCCTGGGCAGGCTAGGGCTATCGGGCCCCTATCGGCGATCAGTGGGAGATTGGGGGTCGATGCATCCCCCCCCCCCCTATGCCTATCCCCCCCCTATCGTTGCCCCTGAGCCTTTTTGAACGACTCGAGGGGGTCTGGGCTCGTGGCGGCTGTGCGCCGTCGGCGACACCCCGCACGGACGCACACAGCCTCAAATCGGGCCTGTCCCCCTACAGGCCGCTTTTGGACGAAACATGAAACACGGTCCAAAAATACTCGGGAAGGGTCAAAAACTACTACAACAAAGAATCGTCCCCAGACTAGTGTTGGACTATTTCTGCATTTTCCTCACTGGCCATCGCTCGAACGTCCATTCCCTGTGCTTTGTTCGGTTTCGTGCGTGGTGTTTTTTTTCTTTTTTCGCAGGATGATTCAGGATGCTCCTTAAGACTCCCCGCCGAGAAAAAGTGCACACGCCCGAGCGATGCCGAGCTCCTGTGGGGGGCAGGCCCGACTGAGCCACAGCCGGGGAGCGGGCATCACAAAGTCTTGGCGAGCCCTCCCGCGCGTCCGCCAGCGCGGCCTGCGCGTGCGCCCACCCGCCGGCGGTGGCCAGGCCGTGCATGGCGCCGCCGCGACGCCACGAGGCAGAAGGCTCACACGTCGTTCATTTCTCTAATCGTGCTCATTTCTAACTGTGCCCGTTTCCAATTGTTCCTGGCCCCCCAGTGGCCAGGAAGAGGCCCAGGATAGAACAATTAGAGGTGAAAGGATCTTGGCCCCCAGGAAATCAAAGAACTTTCGAATAACAAGAAATGAACAATGTGTAGGTTCGGCCTGTCCCCCCTGCAGGGGGGCTTTTGGACGAAAACTATCAAGTACTCGAACAATCATCAAACATAGGCAGAAACTCCAAAACTAGTCCCCGTATTATTTTTTCGCGATTCCCCCTGTGGAGGGACAGGCCCGACTTAACACGAGATAGAAGGCCGAAGGCTTAGGTCGGGCCTGCCCCCCTACAGGGGGATTTTGGACGAAGAATTAGACATACCCGAAACATACTCCCAAATGTTCAGAAGGTGCTCAAAAAATCGCCCCCAGACTATTTGTTACCGACATTTGAAAATCCCCCCTGTTGAGGGACAGGCCGGACTTGACAGAAGACACCCCTCTGCGAAGCGCGCGCGCACGGGGCTGCACCCAGAGGCGCGCACGCTCGAGCCCAAAAGGCAGAAGGTTGGAGGCCTGGAAATTGGCACCAACACCAGCACAGGGGGTTGCCTCCACATGGGAAAGATGATCCAAGATTTCGGTGTTGGTGGTAATATTTCGGTCACCTTGGAAGCCAGATCATTACCACCATCACCGAGAGCGTGATCTTCTTCCCTCGGTGGAGGCACACCGCCGATGTTGGTGTTGGTGTCAACCTCTAGGCCTGCGAGAAGAGTCTGGGGTTGCTGACGGCGTCCCTGGCCCAGGGTGCCCCCAGGCCTCCGCCCATTCTGGAGACCCTGGGGGGGGCCCTGGGCGTCGTGCGGGGCGCTCCGGTGACCGCGGGCTTCCTCGGAACTCCCGGCGACGCCTGGGGTCACGCGCACTTCTGTTTGGGATCCCGAGTCAGTGTGGCGACAGACTGCGCAGGGACTTCGAAGTGCGCAAGGCCCTCACGGTTCGGTCCGTCACTGCACGGTCTTAGGACTCTGGAGGCCCCCATTGCCCGAGACGTTCTCGGAGAACGACCCGAGTCCCACAATCATGAATCTCGGAGGAGGAGGAGGATCAGTGCAAACCCAAGACTCATCCACGATGTTGCCATTTACCCTCCCTCCAAATTCCCTGCTCACAGGCCCCTACAAGTCATTTTCACTGAGATCTCTATACCATGTTTTTACGCTGGGGACTCTGCGAGAAATCGCTTGCGAACCGTGGGCTGAAGCAAACTCGACACTAGCTTGGTCCCAGACCTCCTCCGGGGCCCCTCCTCGTCCTGAGAACGACCGAAAGCGTCTAAACAGCACCCGGCCATGGAGCCGAGAACAGCCAAACAACCCTGGGGAGCTTCGAACACATCTGTCAGCAACATCTCCCTACACCGCTGGAAACGATACCATAACCGATGACGCTGGCATCGACCTCTCTTATCAGAAGTCTGGAGTCGGCTGTCCGAGAGGACCCGGTAAGCGGGGCACATGACAAGCAGGAGCAGGGAAGGGATGGGGAAACATGATGAGGAGGAGTGGGTGGGGGGGAAGCAGGGAGGGGGGTGGGGGGGAATGGGAGGTGGAGGAGCAAAGGGGACGGACATGATGATGCTGCTGATGGGGGGAACGGGTCCTGAGGGAAACGGAAAACCCTTTTGGCCCGTTTCCCCCATGGCGGAAGAATATGTCCGCTCTCTCTTCCGCAAGCCAGCCTTCGCCAGACGTCCGCCGGCTGCCACCGCCTTCGGACCCCCCTCCCACAGCCGCAGGCAGCAGCCGCGCCGGCCTCCGCACGGCCTTGCGCGATGCCCCCACCCCCTCCCCGCAGCCGAGGGGGGGGGGAGGTCAACCCCTCCTCGGGTGTTTGCCAAAGGTGGACCTGCACCAGGATGGCCCCTGCTTCTTGGAAGGCGCGGGCCTAAAATCTATGTGTAGCTCAGGTCCGCGCCTTCTAAGAAGAAGGAGTGCTTTAAGAAGCCTTCCCCCCTCCCACCATCCCCCCTCTGCGCGTGGCTGATGTGGACCTGAGCCAGGGTGGCCCCTGCTTTTCCAGGGAGGCCCAGATGGCTTCCAGACCCACACCCCGCGCGGGCCCCCAGTAGCTCAAAATGGCGCGGAAAGCGGGGGGCATCTTGGGCCAGGGTCACCCCTGGCAACCTGTGAGCCTCGCTCTTTCGATGACAAGGCCCTTCGCTTATTTTTACCTCATGGTCGTGCGTGCCACCGTTTTTCTGCATTTGGCGTGCAGCGTGCCCCCCATCGACAATGTTTAGCGGTCATTTTCATTAGCGGCCGTGCTGGCCTATCGCTGTGTTGAACCAACTGGCCATTCTACCGCTGTGTCGTGACGCGGGCCCCCGGACCCACTGACCCCATGCCCAAGGACGCCATGGACCAATCTTTGATCCCGGGGCGTTTTCTAATTCGGCGGCGGGCAGACCTCCCTTTAGTAAACCACCCTTTAGTGAAAACGGCCTAAGACCGAAACCGACGGACCTGAACCCGCGAACATGATGGCCGCGACGCCCTCTCGCGAACCGAGAACGGCCAATTCGCTAATCGACGTGTCAGGGTAGGTCTATCAACCTCCGACTGATGGGAGGCAACGGGCAGCCAATGGTCCAAAGCGGAGACAGACCGGCCGTCTCGCTCTCCCGCGTGGCACGCCGTCAATCCGAGGGGAGGCGCGGCCTTCTTCTCCTCGGCCAGGCACTCCAGCAGCTGGCAGCGCCTGCGCTGCCCGTCGGAGATGGCGTTGATGCGCCACGAGAGGTTGATCTGCATGAACCGCCGTGCCCCCGGAGGGTTCCAAAGTGGGTTTTTGGGGAGGGGGTTTTCCAGGAGGGGTCCCAGGGGCTTCGCACCCCCTGTTTTGACGAGGTTCTGAGGCCCCTGGGGGGCTCTCTGAACCTATAAAAACATACAACAACAGCTAAATCATACGGAACAATAGTAATAATGCATACGAGACAATACCCCACATGCTCAAATACACTAAACAAACGTCCCCTGACTGTTGAATTATTATTATTATTAGTATTATTATTATTGGATATTCCCCCTGTGGAGGAGGAGGAGGAGGAGGAGAGCGGAGGCCCTGACCCTCCAGAGCCCGCCCTCCCCACCAGAACCCCCCAGAGCGGCCCCAGAACACCCCGAGCCGCTCCAAACACCAATGAGGCGCAACGAGAAGGGAGGCTGGCATAGGGGGGGTACGGGGGGGGGGCACGTGAACCTGGCATCGGCGATACATCGCCGATCGATCGGCGATAGACCCCCCGATGGCAAACCCGCACGCCCCTGGGCGGGAACGGGCCATCGGGCCGCTCGAGAGAGGGCGCGCACCACGGCAGGCTCACGCCGCGGGCGGTGTCGAAGCGCTGGTCTCCGCCGCCGCGCGGATAACTTCCAGCCCTGGGCGCCACCGGTGCTCCGGCAGCGTGGACCGTATCATCAGTAACATCACCATCTAAGAGTGAAGGGGCCACGGGACACACACACACACTCACACACACACAGGTACACACAAATAACAGGATCCCCAATATTTTCCCATATTTTCTGGGTGTTTGTCTCCCCCCCCACTTCCCATATTTTCCAATATTTCCCCCTCCTGAAATAGATCTGTGTTTTTGTTCCCCTCCTGAAAGAGATCTGTGTTTTTCCCCCTCCTGAAAGAGATCTGTGTTTTTGTTCCCCTCCTGAAAGAGAAAGCGAACGAGGAGGAGGAGGAGGAGGAGGAGGAGGAGGGGCATCTTGGGAGCCTCTGGGGGCACTTTTTGGGGCCTGCCGGGAGCTGCCTGGGAGCCTCCTGGAGGCATCTTGGGGGCCTCCTTGGGCCTCTTGAGGGCCTTTGGTTTGGGGTCTTTGACGACGACGACGACGAATGCGGACCACACTCCTATGTCCTATGCGGACACCTATGCGGATCACGATGCGCACGGCGGCAGTGCCCAGAACGCACTGGGGGGGGGAGCGTTACGTCATTGGGGGAGGGGGGGAAATGACGCCCGTCATGCCCCAAGCAATAAAGAAACGGGCTCCAATAACAATAACATCACCATCTAAGAGACCAGGGCCAGCTTCCTGATAGGGGGAGGGCGGGCTTCCTGGGCAGGTTGGGGCTATCGGGCCCCTATCGGCGATCAATGGGCGATTCGGGGTCGATGCATCCCCCCCTATGCCTATCCCCCCCTATCGTTATGTTGTTCCCATCGTACTTAAGGACCACATCTCAGAAATAATTTCGAGCACCCGGAGCAGTGCCGAAAGAGTGTCGAAACGGTGTCGAAATAGTATCGGGCGAGTGTCTCCCATGGCCCGACACGTGGAAACCATCGAGTTTCGGTACCTTCTTGGTGCTCGAAAGTCTCTCTGGTGATCAAGGCGAAAGTAGGTTGGAACATCATAACCCTATCGTTGCCCCTGATGATAGGGGGAGGGCGGGCGGGGGAGGGGGGGGGGGCGGCGGCCGGTCGGCGGCGGCCGCGCCGGGGATGTCGATGAGCTCCTGGACGCGCGGCGACTGCAGGCGGCCCTCTCCTCTTCGGGGGGGGGGGGGAGGGGGGGGGGGGGCAGAGAGAGGCGGCGCGCACCCGAGGGGGGCACAGTCGAGCAGGGGTGCTTCTGAGGAGCCCTCCTCTCTTCCTCTGCCCCCCTCTGCGTGTGGCCGAAGGAGGGAGGTGGTTGGTTCTGGCGACGACGATGACGATGGTGCAGATTCTGTCAGAATCTGCACAAGGATGTCTGCGGTGCATCCTCCTCATCCTCAACATCATAACTTCTGATGCTGAGGGTGCTGAGGGTGAGGAGGACGAAGATTATGGTGCTGATGCTGGCGATCTTGGCGATGATGGTTATCATGATGATGATGGCGACGACGATGCTGCTAGTGCTGATGCTGCTGCTGCAGACCTCCTCGCGCCGCGACACGCATCACGACGGGGAGGCCTCCGCAATTTTCGCCCCGTGGGGGGCCCTGCCTAGGCCCTGGGACCGTCACCGAGCGACTCAGAGAGTGGAGAGTCAGCCCCGGGGAACGGCGTCGCGGGGGTCGGGTGCAGTCAACCCGGGCAGTAAAGATGCGCGAAAAGGAAGCAAGGGCCTTGGACGCCCATTTCGAAACGTTTCGAGCGGAGCTCGGCCAACGAAAGCGGCGAAGGATCGACCGAGGAGGCGAGGATGCAAGGGTACCCTTGGCAAGGTTGTCCATCCTGACTATCATGGTTGACTGTATCGAGGTTCGAGGTATTCGGGCGTGTTCTGGTGGAGATCAGGCCTCCCTGGGGGGCGCTTCGCGCCGCAGCCATGAAAGAACTCGAACAGGGTAGGACTGTTTCGTAGGCGCCCAGGGCCGCGCAGCAAACGCCAACTATGAGGGTCGGGGTGGTTTCTCCGTACCTGACAAAAAAGGCTGACGATGCTGACTCACATCTTTTGGGTTTCGCGCCATCTGTGCATGAGACTTCAAGACTTCAATCGGGCGTGTCCCCCTACAGGAGGAGTTCGGACGAAAAATAAAACAGAGTCAAACAATGCCCAAACCATACCTCAAAATACCAAAACATCGTCCCAAGACTACAGGCCCGATTTAATGCAAGACCCAACTCTCGAGATGGAATTTCTCGCCATGCTGGGCAAGTGCAGACTGGTCCAGTGTTCTGTCCTCGCCCGCCACGTGCTCTTTCCCCTCGAGGCCCAATACCGTCCCCGAGACGACCCTAAGCTTAGGTCGGGCTTGTCCCCGTATAGGGGGATCTTAGGCGAACCAAATGGTCCAAACATACCTCATAATGGTCACAAATAGTCAGAAAATCGTCTCCTGACTAACTTTTGGTTGTTTTTGAATATTCGCCCTGTAGAGGGACAGGCCCGACTTAACCCTAAGCTTGCAGACAATCCCCAACATGCCCCCAGACGCACCAAGAAAACTGGAGGCCCAAAGTTGACTCCAAGATCTCGCAGTAAGGCCGAAGCTCGGCGCAGGAATCCCCACCACGAGGCCACAACATGGCCCCATGACGTCTCCAGGCTGCTCCAAACCAGCCTCAACAAGGTCAGCCGGCGCTTCCAACCCGAAGACCTGCCCCAACCGGACAACTGGACACCAGCAAAGAGAGTGGCAACGGCACAGAGTGAAACAACCGTCAAAGACCGCCTCACTGTGCACACGCACACACATACCACACACACACCAACACACACCAACACACACAGACACACACACACACACCACACACACAGACACACAAACACACACACACACACTCACACATACAAGCATTCACACACACACGCACCAGCACACAAACACACCAATACACACACACACACACACGCACGCACCCACACACACACACACACGCTCGCACACTGTCTGTGTGCCAGCTCTGTGTGTACGTGTATACGCAGTCCGCAGCCGCTCTTCTGAGGTGTCGGCCGAACTCTTCGGGCACTCTGTTGTCTGACTACGCCGCGCAACTGCGCGCGCGCGGCCGGGACGCTAACAAACACGTGTGCACGCGCGCCTTTACGATGAGGGCATTGGATACGGAGCCCTCGGTCAAAGAATCCAGGGTCTGGAAGCCGGCGGAACTCCAATCGTGGATCGGCCATGGACATAGCCACCGCCCTCATCAGATAAGAAACCGTCCAGGGTCTGACGCCTTCTGGGCATACACACGGACCTAGGACAGAAAAAAATCCTTCAAGAACATGAAGCCCTCCGCAAACCCAAACTAAAGAACATTCGGTGGCAACCCTCCCCCCGGAAGCACAAGAACATCCTACAAAAACGAATAACCTAGGGGGACCCTCGTCGAACCGACCTCGATCCTATACCTCGTTCCGACCGTTTTCCTCAACAACGAGCCCCCCCACCGCATGGAGGGCGCGTGCGCGCGGGTGTAAAATCACACCAGAGACAATCCCCAATCAGTGGATGGTGTTCGCTGGGGAGATCGACAGGGAACCCGGGAGCCCGGGAACCCAAAACCCACCGAAATCGGCCCGGAACTAATAACAAGGAACCCGGAAATGGAAAACCGGGAGCCCGGCCAAATCTTTCAACTTCCGCTAGGACTCGTTCAATGCAAGCACCGATTAGAGAATCTATACCGTCACGATCGTTCTGAAAGGCTCCCCGCAAAACTTCTAAGGATTCGATGAAGCGTCAGGGCGGATCGCCAGGCGGAGAGGCTACCCAGTTTTCCTGGGTGCTCGCAGAGGGGGCGGCGGGCAGCACAGGGGGAGGGGGGGGGCGCTCGGGCTCTGCGGGGCTTGTAGCCTCTGGCCGAGACGCGCTTCGCCCCACGACACCGACTACGGCATAAGCATGACTCGGCGGCGAGCTCAGCACAAGAATGGCCTCGAGAGGCCGCCGACGAACCCCGAAGGGGAATAGGAGGAGCAGGAGCAGGAGCAGGAGGAGGAGGAGGCGACCTCTTTCCCTTTGTCCCACCTCTGGGAACCCATTATTAGGAGCTCAAGGGATTTCATTTATCACGATATTGATGCTCACGAGTTCCGATCGAGCCTGGCTTCATTCATCGCCACTTCATAAGGACCTATTACAATTGGACCTTGATGCTGACTTTTCCGGCATTCTCCTTGCGCACGAGCAATCCGCTAGATACGCGCTGGATGGGCATATCCCCGGCGGGAATGGGCACATGTGAAGGCCCTTCTTGCTTTCGGCGGGCGCCGCCATGCCTTTCCAATGGGATCGGTGATGAGGAAAGATCCCCAAGGACATATTTTCGATGACCCCACCTAAGAAGCAAATGATCAGCAAGCTCACTTTGCCAATATCGAGGGGGGTAGGCGTGTTTCTTTAGATGAAGTCGCCGAGCATTGTAACCGCCACGATGCTATCCCCGAGCAGCTGGAGTGTAACCTTCTTAACGTGCCCACACTTCACGGAGTCAATAGGTTGATTCGATCCACGCGGAATGGGGAAGCCCCAAACCCCGACTTGATTACCAACGATGCGATGAGAGCGGCTCGAGAAGCTTCTTCTCGTCACATCCACCCCCTCTTGGTCAAAGTCAGCATGGTCGGACTTGAACCATGCATGTTGGAAAAAGGGCAAGTGGTTTCGTGTTACAAAAGGGAAACCAATGTGACCCTTGCTGCTTTCAATCAACATATTTTGCTTGCCAGTACGAAACCCAAAGTTTGACACAAACACCATAGGAATAGATCCGAAGAGCACTGCCACGGAGTTCGCGTCTCTTTTCGTGCGCAGCAGATTACATCAGCTGGGACACCAAACGAAGACTGCCATTGCCTTGCTGCTTGATCTCGTCGCTGCGTTTTAGTTCGTAGCCCGTCAAATCGTTACGTCGTTTCCTCAGGATTCGGACCAATTCGAAGAGGCTGTTGCCATTCTGCCGATCCCCCTGGCGTTCCAACGGGGCGTGCTTTCCCTCGCAGAACACCCCATAGTCGAAGGGGCCAGTGATGACGAACATGTGTTGCAGCTTTTTCGTGATGCACAGGCTTGCTCCTGGTGGCAGTATCGAGGGGCTCAGGAGAGGATTCTCCCCTCCTTCGGATCGAATACAGGAGCGGTTCTCGCTTGCGACGTTGTTATGCGACGTGTTTAACATTGCGTTTGCCCCTATCATCACTGGAATGCAGACGGATATGGAGACCCACCAGCTTTTGTCTAGCTTTGACCCCGTACAAGGCCCCTTTGTTCATGCTGCTGATGCCAATCCTGTTATCCCTTCTGCCTTTGTCGACGACTTGACGACGATTGGCGATTGAGATGATGCGCTGCAGGCCCCGCAGATTGCGGATCAGATGTTAGACATTGTGTATGGAAGAGATAACTCCCACGGTCTCCGTATGAATCCTACCACGACTACTCTGATGATCAAGCTGGCTGGAAAAAAACTCCCGTAATATTGAACAGTTAACCGTTGGGATCCCTGAGGGAGGGGGGACTTGGTTTGTTCTGACAACCATGGTGTTCGTGTCCAGATTGTCCGACAGTATGAACTTCTCGGCACCATGTTGACTGATACGATGTCCTTGGATGGAGAGGTTCGACACCGTATTGCCAATATGCGAGGCGAACTGAAACCGATTCGATCGGCTATTCGCCCGCGTCGTGCTCTCCCTCTCTCCTCGAAGATTCGCTACGCTGAGAGTTTGGCGGCCCCGAAACTGCAATACAATATTTGTGTTTGGACCGTCTGAATGCTAAGCCGCAGAGGAGAGTGCACACGGCCCAGGCGGATGTGTACCGCGCTGTTCTGGCCAAACCGCGACATCGAGAGGGCTCGCACTATCCTAATAGAGAGATTCTCTATCTTGCCCAGCGCTTGCCACTCTCTGCTGTCCATTCCATTGCTAGACTGCGCTTTCTTCTCCGCCTTTTTTCGCCACTCCAGTCCCACCCTCCTCCATATCCTTAACTATTTGTGCGCGGCGAAGGTTGGTTGGAGCTCCGGCGGCTGTCCACGAAAAGCGGAACCCCTGGTCAGGTATCCTGTGTGGGGTGGGTACAGTTTGCTCGTGGTTCGTCTGGACATTTCGCCCTTCACGTCAAGCGTTGTGCCCTTCGCCAGCTGTCTAAACCCCTTGACCAATGCAAGCGTGCCCAGCATCATAAAGAGATACGTAGCATGTTTCATGGCCGTGCCTTCGACTTTGATGCGCCTCAGCCTCGGAGCGCTGAAGATGATAGCAGTGACCGTCTCCAGTTCGTTTGCTACGAGTGTGGCTTCCTGTGCGCCACCGCGGCGGCTCTTCGGACCCACCATACGAAGACCCACCGCAATGACCAACACCCTGAAGGTTGGGTCTCAGGATCTTTGTGCCAAGTTTGCTTGACCGAGTTCCATGACCGTGCCCGTTTGCTTTAACATTTGAAACGATGCGCGTCGTGTCTTCATGCTTGGTGGGAGAGTGTAATTGCCATTAGTTGCACGGAGCAGAAAACGGAGGATAGCACAAGTATCCAGCGCGCGAACAGAGCCAAAGGGCTTCATGATAACTATGCCCATCGCCCTTCCCATACATATACCTTTGGTCCTGCCATTGCTAGCCGGCTGCCCCGTGTTCCAGTGTTCGAGCCTCCTCTTCATGTTACTTGCCCTGTTAACTCTCGAACCAGCAGGAGGAGGAGCGGCCCCAGGGTATTGGCCCGACGACGCGTCCTGTCAGGGGACTCCGTGCATTTCGGTAGTTGACGGGAGGGATAAGGATGTTCCTCACATTGTCCTTGCTCTTAAATTTGCCTTGTCTGCGTTGCCTGGGCAAGTCGAAGTGATTCGTCTAATGAGAACGGGACATGCTGAGGCCAAACTTTGGGCTGGTTAGGAGAACAATTCCTGGACGGAAGTGTTTTGGCGGTGGTTGACGCCCCCTTCTGAGGAATCTTGGGACCCTGGGCGTTTTGAGCTTGGCTGTGGCCCTCTTCGGAGGCTCACGTGCCTTGTCTGATCACTCATGTTGTCATTGATTCGCCCCTTCCGTCTCCGTGGCTCCTAGATGATGTCAAATGGGCGTGTATGTATCCGCGTACTGCTTTTACGTTGTACCTGTTGACCCGCCTCCGAGGATTAACTAGGCAGGCGTTACTGACCACTTGCATCTCAGATGGTTCGAAGCAAACCCTTTGTAATTTGCATCGCGGAGCTTGTGAAAAGGGGGAAAGCACGCATGAACACGATCTTGCCATCGCCGCCATTGAATCCTCATCGATCTCTCACGTGGCGAGGACCGTGAGGTGGTACCCCTATGGGGATCGGGCTACCACTTGCCTTGAGAGCAGGGGGTTGACGGTCGTGTCTCGTTCTCCTCCTCTCGATTGTATGAATAGACGCTTTGTCTTTTGAGATGGGACCCCTATGGGGATCGGGCTACCACTTGCCTTGAGAGCGGGGGGGGGACGGTCGTGTCTCGTTCTCCTCCTCTCGACTGCATGAATAGACGCTTTGTCTGTTTTTAGGAGAGGCTGCTTGAACCAATTGCCTTCAGTCTGAGAGAGAGGAGGAGGAAGAGGAGGAGGAGGAGGAGGAGTTGGAGGGGGAGGAGGAGGAGGAGGAGGAGGAGGAGGAGAGGACGAGGAGGGCCTTTGCGGGAGCTCATCTGAAGCATCCAAAACCCGGACGTCGTGATCTTTTGCACTTTGCACACCGTCGACCCCAAGAGGTCTCGACCCACTCCCCAAGACCGGTTCTTCATCCCGAGTCGTTTTCTGACAGTCCCGAGGCCGGGCGAGGGCCTCCAGAGGCCGAGAATTGCGGATGACCTCCCGGCGTGATCTCTTCAGGACTCGAGGGGGCGGAGCCTGGGATCTCCTCCCCCCCGGCAGCGCGGCGCCGCAGACCCCGTGGCCCTCCTCCGCGACCGGCCCCTCCCCGCTCTCGCCCCGCCACTCCTTCTCCGCTGCCCTGCCCTGCCGCGCCCTGCCCTGCCCTGCCCTTCCGCCCCCGGGAGGCCTCTCGGGGCCGTTGCAACACCCCTGGAGAACATATGATCGTGGCCTCTCCTGCTCTCCTCTGCCTCCTTCTCCTCCTCTTGCTTCTCCTCCACATCCTTCTCCCCCCTCCTCCTCCCTCATCCACCTCCCCCACCCTTCCTCCACCTCCCACTCATCCTCCTCCCCCTGCCCCCCTCGTTTACATCTTCGTCGTTCTCAGGGTCGGCGCCACTGGCCGTAAGGCCTTCGCAATAAATGATCGTGGCCTCTCGGAACCCTCTTGGCTCGGGGCCCTCTTGGGAAAGCTCTGGGAGCTCTCCTGCGGCGTCCAGGAGACCGCAGGAGGTTCCCGGCAGGAGCCCCACCGCGCACCTTTCATCCAAGCTCACCAGGGGAGCGTAGAGAGAATCAGCTCACTCAGCTGATCCTGGCGTCCCCTGGCGCCAGGAGGCGCCCATTGTATCAAGGAGTAGACCCAGCGGCGGGGCCGAAACCAGATGCATGCATCAGATTTCGTAACCCCCTCCCGGTTCCCCATCCTGCCCTTTCGTACGGCCTGGCAGGAGGCATCGGCTGCAGGACAGCACGCGGATACACATCCTCATCATCTGTGCCTGATGTTTTTAAGAAGACCATTTGTGCCTAGTGCAAGAATTATGAACCCAGCGCGGCCCCAATTAGGGGAAAGCTTCCTATTGCATGGACGCAGTGCCTAGCAGTGCTTGGCGTTGCTTGGCGTTGCCGAGAAACCTGAGGAACACCCGAGGAACCAGAGGAACACCGAGGGAACGGGCAACGTGGCCTCCCGAGGCACCACTCTTCTCTACCAAGTAAGAGCCCCTATCAGGCAGGCCAAATTTGGGAAAAAGGCAAGCCCCAGAGAGTCCCGCGGAGGGCCGCTTCCTGGACTCGGAGGAGTGAAGGGGCCCTGGGACACACAAATTCGCCGGCCCAACGGGCCAGAGGCGTGCTAAGATCTCCGATGACTACTTAACAATATTTCTAGTTCGCGCGCGCGGGGCGGCCCCTGGGGGCCCCCGGACGAAAAGTACCCCGGCTGACCCCCGGCCGGGTCCCGGGCGATCCCCAGGGGGGAGGCTATTTTTCGCTACCCCTCACGAGGATCGTGGCCTCCGATGGGGATGGCTGCAATCGACTGCCCCCCCTCCCGACCCAAGGGGCCCCCAAGAGCCCCCCCCAAGAGGCCCCAGGGGAGCCCAAGACGCCGCCAAGGAGCCCCAAGACGCTCCCAAGAAGCCCCCAAGAGGCCACCAAGACGGCCCCAAGAGGCCCCAAATAGCGCTCCAGGGCCGGCGGAATGAGCGAAGCGATTAAATAGATAGACGCAAATAACAGGATTACCCATCTTTTCCTATGTTTTCTGGGTTCTTGTCTCCCCTCCCACTTCCACATTTTCTCATCTTTTCCGGGGGATCGACAATTCATGGTGTCTGTGTTTTTTCCCCTCCTGAAGGAGGGCACGTCGAGACAACGGCGGTGCTCCCCGGCGTGCCTCGTCCCTTTTTTGGGGGAGCTCCCGGATGGGCGTCTCGCCGTCGCGGCCGGATGTCTGCCTCGGGGCACGGGCCAAGGAGGGCCCCAGCCAGGGGTGGAGAACAGCTGTTGGCCTCGACGACGGAACTGACTTGCCTCAGCATTGATTCTCCCCATCGATCCTACGACGAATACGTAGAACTATCGCAAATCTGCTTAGAATTCTACGTGCCGTTACGTAGATCTGGCGAAACAGAAATTCTGGGGCACATAAATTCTGTTGTCGATCCCCTACTCGAGCGATGCACCCATCCTGGCCGCACGCTCAAACGTCCGATCGCCAACGCCCCCCCCCTTGACCTCCCGTCGCTCCCAGCCGTCCTATCAGCTCCGCCACGGTGATATTGAAGAAGAAATTGGTGCGCCACCAGTCCCCGCAGTACATCCGCTCCCGGTTGAGGGAGGTGTCGTGGAACGCCTCCTTTGGGAGTTTGGGAAAGGCTTGATATAGACACCACATTGCTTGGTCGGCCAGGGAGCGCCGTGTATAGACGCCCGCGGCGCGACGCTGGAGCGTCTACACACAGAGTTCATTTACCGAACTCACTGGCTCCTCGGCCGACCAAACGGCGTGTCGTATACATCGAGCCCCTGCGATCCTTGCCCAGGAGGAGGCACTTGCCGCGCGGCAACATCCTCGGGCAAGGCGGCGGCGCACGGACGGGGCGACCGGGGCCCGAATGGGAGCCGCGACGTCGCCAAGGAACGCAGACGCGATCTAGCAGGAGGACATCCACGGTCAAGAACTTTTGATTGGCGTGTCGCGGGGGCGGCCCCAGCGACACACTGTACCGTGTAAGCGGATAACGTGTCGCTCCGATTCGCGAAGAGGGAGGCTGGGGAAAGCTCGGCAAGTTGACGGTCGGGGACTGGGGCGTGGTCAGCGTGTCGCGCCGAGGAGGGGTGGGTCACAACCGGCGGTGCGACACGCTGAGCCTATGTTCCTGACCGTATGCGCCAGCGGCGGCCCTGCCAGACCTCATCCTGGGCCCAAGATCGGCCTGACCATGATCGGTGTAGGTGTATGGTGGGCGGCATCCTGCGATCGTCAACGGCATCTACAGGACGCGCTGACCAGCCACGGCCCAAGAAATCCGCGCGGACCTCCGAACGCATATGCTCATATTGTTTCTGTCCATTGTTTGAGCAGAGACCGACCGTCCCGGCATTCCTCAAGGCCGACCACGACATGTTCTTATAACCGAAATGCGTTCTAAGAGCAAAAGCAAGGTTCTTAGAACATAGGCCCGATCTGTCAAAACAAGACAGTCCCAGCCAGAAATGTTCTAAGAACATCTCGTGCAAACCACAGAAGGTTCTTAGAACATTCTTTGGTAGGCCTATGGGCAAGCCAGGACGCTTTGCCACTGCTTGAAGTGTTCCTCGAGGGGAGGAGAGGGCGGACCACGGCGAACCGGCCAGCCCTATTGTAGCTACTGCCCGCCCCCCCCCCCCCCCCACTCGACAGCCCCTGCTGACGAGCCGGGGCCGAACGGTCGGTCTCGAAAATCCGTTCTCTGGACGAAGAATCTAAGCTTAGGTCGGACCTGCCCCCCTACAGGGGAATTTTGAGTGGAAAAATAAAACATAGTCAACAAATACACCAAAATGGTCCAAAATACTCAAAACATCGTCCCCATACTAGTTTTTGACTACTTTTGAATATTCCCCCTGCAGAGGGACAGGCCCGACTTAAATCTAGGCAGCCAGACACTCGGAGGTTGTGTGAAGTTGCGGCGGCTGCTGCGAGAAGGCTGATCCTACTGATCATCCTGTTCGCCCCGCTCTTCCCCCCAGCGCCGAGAACAAAAACGACCTCGTGAACAAGACCACGATTCTCAGACCTCCCGACCCCCTTCGCGGCATGCCAACCTGCATCGGTGGCGGAGGGCCCTGGGGGGCCCGAAGCGGACAGACCAGACGCACGACGCTGGATGGCCGGGATGTGCGGGCCCCTGGCTTTTCCTCGGCGGTTGAAAGGTGGAGTCCAGGGGGATGGGGTCCTGAAGACGCGAACTTCAAACACCGAGAACTCAACCTGTGATCCACCTCGTGTCCTCAGGGCCGCACCCCTCAGCACCCCATCTCTGGATCGCCTCTGGCGCTGGCCAGGGCTGCCCGAGTGGATGCCAGAGACTTCCGGGGGGCCCACCGTCTGCTTGGCCCTCTAAGGCTTGGGCCGACAATGCCGAGCATGACCTCATCATCCCCCTCGTTGGCGAGTCCCCCAAAAAACTCGGCACGAGCGGCTTAGGTCCGCAACTCGTTTGGAAGTCTGCTCTCGGGAAGCATCTTCGACGAGCCAATATGGATATGGATAAAAATCTAGCCTCTGGGGGCCAGACTTTTGTCCATATCCGGTGCGCCTCTGTTCTCTGGGGAGGGAAATCCTAAACTCCAAGACTCAGTGGAAAGTTTTCGACAAGCCGTTTGTTCTCGACGCGCCCAAGTGGGTGACGCCGACACCACGGCAAACCTACGACACACCCTGCGCCCCGCGCACAAAGTGACGCCTGCGCCAGAGGCAGAGTTTGCCCCGGTGGCCGGGGAGCCCGTCCCAACAGGCAAGGCCGCGCGTCGGAACAAACGGCGCGGCGACATCTGGAGACAGAGCCTGCCCGCAGAGGGTGCGCCAGGGGTCCGCTTGCCGCCCATGATGGAGAGCAGCGTGGACTTGCCGGCGCCGTTCGCGCCGCTGACCAGCACCTCGCGGCGAGGCGCGGCGCGGGGCGCCGCGCGCCGTGGCCCTGGGGCGAGCGAGGGGCGAGGCGAGGGGCCCCTCTGCGAGGGCGAGCGAGGGCGCCTCTGCGAGGGCGAGCGAGGGGGCCTCTGCGAGGGCGAGCGAGGGGCCCCTCTGCGGGAGAGGCGCGAGGGAGCCTCGGGCGCGGGCCCTGGCCACGCCACGGCTCGGCGGCGCTGCCGCCGCTCGCGGGCCTGCTCAGGCCTCGAGCGACTGGGCGCGGGCAAGACTATGTAAGCAGCGCCACAGGAGGAGGAGGAGGAGGAGGAGGAGGAGGAGGAGGAGGAGGAGGAGGAGGAGGACCAGTGTAAACCCACGACTCATCAACGCTGTTGGAATACACCCTCCCTCCAAGCTCCCTCTTCATAGGCAGTGGTTCACTTCCACTGAGGGAAACGCCCATTGCGGGATAATCGCGGGAAAATCCTGAAGCGTGCCCCAGCCCAGCACTATGCTCAGCACGCCAACGAAACGAGTCAACCTGACTGTTCCGACGCCATTCCTGGGATATCATCATCGCGAATCAATGTAACTGGTACCCCATAACATTCTTGAATCGTTCATATACGCAAGTTCTAATACGTTAGCAAGGATCACCCATGAAACTCATGCAACTATTTGAAACAAGTGTGCGCGGCACGACGGCGAGAACTACATTTTGAAAACGACCCGGCCTGAAATCGTGAAACACATGTTAAAATGTTTAAACGAATGTGCGCGGTGTTACGGGGAGAACTACATTTTGAACAGGGCCGCCCTCAATCCGTGAAGCTCTTGATTGTTCAAAAATCGTCAAAAAAGGCCGCCCTCAGTCCGTGAAAAGGGCCGCCTTCTTGTTCAAAACGAGTGCTCGCGGCGCGACGGGGAGAGCTACATGTTGAAAACTGCCCACCCTCAATCCATGAAGCACTTGCAGAGCATCGAAGACGAATGCGCGCGGTGCAAAAGCGAGAACTACATTTCGAGAACGACCCGTCCTCAATTCGCGAAGGTCTTGCAACGTCATGACTTCTCACGGTGCAGCGCCGCGCCAGCGAAGGGCACAGGCGTTTTGGCGCGGCGGACAGGACGACCAGGCTCGCCGCGCAGGGCGGCCCCAAAATGCACCTCGCACGCCGACTCGACCCGTGGTGTCTGCGCTGCACCGCAATTTGAGCCGGGACCGACCGTCCCTGCTCTTGGAATCCAGAAATACTCGATGTGTTAAACAAGACAGACTTCGCCAGAAGTGTTCTAACACTTCGTGGAAACCACAAACGGTTATTATAACATTGTTTGGTAGGGCTATCGGCGAGCCAGGACGCTTCGCCACTGCTCGAGGAATGCCCCACGCCCTCCCCCCCACCCGGCCAGCCAAAGCCGAGAGGCCTGAGGGCGGTGAGGGTGGGAAAAGAAACGATCCCTCCAACACGTGGTCCCCCATTGGGGGCCGCCTTCCCAGGATGCGCAAGGTCGCAAGCGCGCGGGCGCCCTGAGGGGCCCTGCTTGCCCTTGGCCCCGCAAGCACACGGGCTCCCGTGGGGGGCCCGCCGGCATCTCGGCCCTTACTTGCTATCCCGCAACGGACTCGGGCGGACGGCAAGCGCGGGCCGCATCCAAGGCGCGACCGCGACCGAAGAAGGGCGGCACGACGACACCGCCAAGCAGCCCTGAGGCAGGACGAAACAACAAAACGATGAGCGACGGAGCGATTGAACGAACGTTCGCGGGGCGGCACCAGGAACTTTTACGCCTGCCAAGGCAGGGTATGTTTAGCGAGTGTGGCCGGCGCGAAGCTGAAAGCCACATTTTGAACAACCACCCATGCTCAATCCATGGAGCTCTAGCTTTTTTAATGAAAAAAGAATATGCGCGCCGCGAAGGCGATAGCCACATTTTGGAAGCGGCCCGCCCCCCATCTGTGAAGATGTTCCAAGTGTTTAAACTTCAAGCTCATAGTTGATAATGAAGTCTGATGCGAAACGCCGGGCCCTGGGGTGCGACAGAAGAATTACCCAGAAGGAAAAGGAATGAGGACAGAGGAGGAGGAGGAGGAGGAGGAGGAGGAGGAGGAAGATGAGGAGCAAGAGGAGGAGGAGGAGCAGGAGGGGCCGGAACAGGAGCAGGAGCAGGAGGAGGAGGATTGCAGCGTAGTGCTGATGCCCTTAAGGGTAGGCATAACCGTATAACCCTTTTGAATCGGATGGGGCACTCAGGCTCTCCCACCATTGAAATAGGTGCTCGATGTTGGCCCTTGGTAATTGTGGGTAATATGCGTGTAGCGCATATCCTGTGGTAGCCACCTCTGCCTCGTAGCACCGTGGCGGGGGGGGTCAACGCTTGTGGGGCAGACGTCCCAACATGAAGGGACAACGAATGATGGACCCAAGCGTGATGTGTGACAGGAGTGTGTGTAAATGTGAGCCCCATGTTGTGTCAACATTGGTGCCGACAAAATGCACCAAACCGAATTCAGGCCCCAATGGCGTTCTCACGGGGGGCACGGTTTGTCCTCCCCACGGGGGGGGGCAACCATAGCTCGGTCTTCAATCAAATGACCGGAAAACTTTTCCCGGTACTTCGGTCCTCATGGGATGCCGGCGGAGCTTGTGCGGATGATGCCCGAGGCATAGGTGGCCACCTCCCAAGGTGGACACGGGCGGGTCGGTGTTGAGGAGCTCTGTGGCCACCTGAACGGTCGCCTCCTGGGTCCCTGGATGGAGGCCTATGAGAGTGGACGCACCCAGCTACGACCCCGTCCGAGTCCAGGGCAGCCCCACTCCCGAGGTGTAACGGCCACGCGGCCAAGACGAGGTTCCGATGTCGGCACCTGCTACTGGTGGGTGATATGCGTGATGCTATGGCAACCACCTCTGCCTCGTAGCCCCCCGTGCCCAGGGGGTCAACGCTTGTGGGGCAGACGTCCCAACATGAGGGGACGACGAATGATCAAGCGTGATGTGATTCAGCAATGAATGTAAATGTGAGCCCCAAGTTGTGTCAACATTGGTGCCGCCAGAATGCGCCGAACCGAACTCGAGCCCCAATGGCGTTCCCCCCCAAAGAAAAAGTCAAACATACAAAAAAAAAAAAATCGTCTCCAGATTACTTTTGACTATTTTTGATTATTTCCCCTGTAGAGGAACACGGCCGACTTAAGCTTAGAATGGTCCAAGAATCCCCCCCCTTCCCCAGGGCGGTGTGTCGTCCAGGCAAGTGTTCGATGGTCCTGGGGCCCAGCAAGGGCCCTCAGAAGCCGAGCGCTATCGAGTATCTCTCGTCGCGTCTTTTGTTCTTCGATGCGGGGGGTTTGGGTTCGCTGTCCTCTAGAAGCCCTTCTTGCACCTCTCGGGGGCTTTTGGAGCCCTCCAGGCCTCCAGAGGCCTCCGATGGTCGCCGAAGGACTCCGAAGGCTCCCGAAGGCTCCCGAAGTCCGCCGAAGAGACCAGGGACCTCTGACGCAGCCTGGCCTTCTGAGAGCCCGACCGCAGGCGTGTCGTGCGAGCCCCATCTCGGACGTGCACCCCCGTACAATGCCACGCTTCCCTCCTGCTCTTGCTCGTGCTCCTCGTCCTCGGGGTAGGGGCAGAGGTGGGGTTAAAGCTGTGTTGTTCCCATCGTGCGCAAGGACCACATCCCAGGATCAAACATCGAGCACCCAAATACGTGTCGAATGCGTCTGCCCGACATGCTAGCGAAGTGTCGAATGAGTATCGCCTCCATGGGCCCGACACGTCAAATCCCTCCAATTTGGGTGCTTTCCTGGTGCTCGGAGTTCTTTCTGGTGGTCAAGGCTCAAAAGTAGATCGAAACATTATGAGGTTACAGAAACACCGCTGTACACGGGTCGTGGAATCAGACAGTCTCGATCCCTGGCTCCACCTTGGGTGTTAAACCGCCCTCTGACGGCCCCCGAGATCAACTTCCGAGCCGGCAGCCGTAGACCGTACAAGGTTTGACCTAGCCGGAGAGCCAGCCTTCCCTGGAACCTCTCTGGAGCACTCCAAACCTTCCCTGTCCTGCGCCCTCCTCCTGCTCTCTTTCACTCACTCACTCACTCCCTCCCTCCTCTCCAGGGCCCCAAAACCGTGTGGTGACAGACCGCGCGGTAACCTCGAATTCCCAGCAGACCTCACCGCGCGGTCCCGCACGGTCTTGGGACCTCGGAGGCCCACAACCTCGCAGAACTACCCGAGTCCCAAAACCGCGCGGTGACCCCAAATCCCCATCGACTCACCGCGCGGTGTGTTCACCACACCGTTTGGGGAACCCCCATCCGCCCTCCTCGCTCCAGTGGGCGGCAACGTCGTCCACGACGACCACGGCGCAGCCGCCGTCGACACCGACGGACGAAGGCGGCCAGCGGCGGGCTGGCGAGAGGCCCGGGGCCCCCCAAGCCAGGATCCTGGCGCGCACGGGGGCTTCGATAAGCCAGGATCCTGGCGCGCACGGGCAAGCTGCAGCGGTGGGTCGAAACGTGCTCCACTGCTCCCTCTCCCCAAGCGGCATTCTCAGAGTCCTGGTCTGCATTGTCCTGGTTTCCCCCAAGTCTGATGTGGGAAAACATGCGACCTCGCAGCAGATCGCCACCGGAGTCCTGGACCCCTTCCCTCTGTGCCTTTTCTTTCGAGCCGGATCGATCTGTGAGGATCCCGGGGCCCGAGACCGAGCGAGAACGCCCGTTATGACAAAACTGCAACGCCAGGATCTCAAACATGAGATGATAGCATGAGATGCTGGCAGCTTCGATTCGCAACTTCCCCGTGCATGAGGAAGTTCGGCCTCCGCGCCCTGCTCCATACTGAAGTCCTGTGGAACGGGGATAATAACCATGGAGAGCCTTCAGGGGGGAATGCATTACTATCGCCCGCGCTCGGTGAGAGGGCCCCGGTGGGCGGCGGCGGGTCGGCGCCCGGTTGCCCTGGCCGAAGACGCAGCTGACGTCGACCAGCTTCGGCTCGCTCAGGGCGCGGTCCTCGGCGGCCGCGTCGCTCGGCGCTCGGCGGCTCGCTGCGCCTCGGCGCGCTCGCGGGTTGCCCGATCGGCCGCGGCGAGCGGCGGCAGGACCGTCGGCTGGTCGGCGCCGCCCAGGGGCAGATCGGGGGCCGTCCTTTGGCGCTTCGGCGGCGGCTGCGGCGGCGCCTGTGGAGGGCCATCGGGGGCCCCAATGGTTACAGAGGTTACAGAGGCCTCCCAGATTGGGTCGGAGTAGATGAGGTCGGAGGATCTCGCCGCATCGGCGATACATCGGCGAGGTCTCGGCGACGTCGGCTATGCAGCGGCGACGTCAACATGGAAGGGATCGGGCTCCACATCGAACCGCATCGCCGGCATATCGGCGATGAGGCACAATCCTCCGACCTCATCTACTCCGACCAGATGTGTCCATGAGGCCCTCTCAAGAATCCCCCCCTCCCCAAGGACGGTGCTTCATCCAGGCAAATCTTCGACAGTCCTGGGGCCCCGTAAGGGCCCTCAGAAGCAGAACGCTGTCAAACATCTCTCGTCGCACCTTCTGTTTCACAATGAGGTGGCTGTGGCTTCTATCTCGGAGGTGCACCAACATATGCCACGCTTTCCTCCTGCTCATGCTCCTGCTCCTTCTCGTCCTCCTCCCCCCTCTGCCCCCGCCCCTCTCATGTGCCTCTCGTCTTAGCGCCGCGTGCACTCGTTTTTGAAACTTCGCAGCACCTTCGCAGATGGAGCACTGGTGGTTTTCAGAATGTGACTCTCGCCTCAGCGCCGCGCAGATTTGTCTCAAACTTTGCCACAATACCGCGGATGGAGGGCGGGCCGTTTTGTAATGTAGCGTTCGCCTTCGCGCCGCGCGCATCCGTCGGAAACGTGCGCAACGGGTTCACGGAAGGTGGGCAGGTGGTTTTCGAAATGTGGCTCTCGCCTAAGCACAGCACGCAGTCGTCTTCATTTGAAACAGTTTGACGGGTGGAGGGCGGGTGGTGTTCGACAACTGGCTCTCGCCTTAGCGCGGCGCATATTCGTCTTAGACGTATGCAGCGGCTTCATGGATGGAGGGGCCGTGCTTTTCGAAATGTGGCTGTGGCCCTAGCGCCGCGCATTTACTTTAAACTTCTACAGCCGTTTCAAGGGCTTGTTTGGTCGAAGTACCAGGAACGGTGTTCTGGCACGATGTCGGACTGCGGGGGCGCAACACTTACACGGATTTGCGGTGTTGGAGTCCCAGGAATGGTGTCCTGTCTCGTTGTAGAACTGTCAGGACGCAACAGCGGCGTTGCCCTGCGACGTTGAAGTCGCAGGGACGGCGTTCTGGCATGCTTCAAGATTATCAGAGGATTGCCTCCTAATGTGCCAGTCCCAGTGAATGAAAGCAACTTCCTTCAGGGAGGGCTTGTTGCAACATCGTTGATTCCTTATGGGGTTTGCACTGGTCCTCTTCCACCTTCTCCTCACACTCCACTTCCTCCTCCTCCTCCTCATCATTCTCCTCATCCTCCCCCCCCCCCACTGCCTCTGCCTCTCTGCTACTCCTCCCCCCCCTGCTCCTGGTCCTGATCCTGCTCCTGCTCCTGCTCCCCCCCTCCTCCTCCTCATCCTCCTCCTCCTCCTCCTCCGCATCCTCTTCCGTCAAAACAACTTCTCCTTGTCAAACCCCGAGGCTGGTCGAATGGGCGGACCTGGCGTTTCGACTGAGACTTCCTCATCACTTGTGACCCTGAAGCTCAAAATCTGGCAACCGTTTCACCGATTGAGGGCGGATGGTTTTCAACATGTGGCTCTCGCCTTCGCGCCGCGCAAATTCGTTTTCACTATTTACAACAGCTTCGGAGGACTGAGGGCGGTTGGTTTTCAAAGTGTGGCTGTCGCCTTAGTGCCGCGCGCATTCGTTTTAAACATTTGCAAACATTTCACGGGTTGAGGTCAGATGGTTTTCAAAATGTGGCTCTCGCATTCGCGCCGCGCACAGTCGTCATTTAAACAACTTATAAGAGCTTCACGGATTGAGGGTGGGTGGTTTTTAAAATGTGGCTCCCGCCTTCGCGCCGCGCACATTCGTTGAAAACTTTACCAGGGCTTCATGGACTCCAGCGGTCAACGTATCAGAAATTGTGTTTAGGAAAGATTCAGGATTATGAGGGTGTAACAATTACGTTGGTTCGCGGTGTTGAAGTCTTGGGAATAGCGCTCTGGCGCGAGTCAGGATCGTCAATACGCTACATTCAAAGTGATCCGTGGCGCTGGAGCCCCGAGAAGCATATGTTGGCATGTTTCAGGGTCTTCAAACGGTTGTCCTCCAACGATGCAGTTCCCTCAATGGAAATCAACCTTGGAGGGGCCTATGAAGGGGGTGTTTGGAGGATGTGCTTGTGCCAACATCATTCATGATTCTTGGGCTTACACTGGTCCTCCTCCTACTCCTTCTCCTCCTCCTCCTCCTCCTTCTCCTCCTCCTCCTCCTCCTCCTCCTCCTCCTCCTCCTCCTCCTCCTCCTCCTCCCCCTGCTCTGCCCCCTCCTCCTCCCCCTGCTATGCCCCTCATCTCCCCTTCCTCCCTCCGTTTCGTCCCCCTCCCCCGTCCTTCCGCCTTTTCCCGCCCATCCCAGGTATCTCTCTTTCTCTTTCTCTCTCTCTCTCTCTCTCTCTCTCTTCTCTCTCTCTCTCTCTCCTCCCCTCCCTCTTGCTCTCTCTCATTCGCCCTCTCTTCTTCCCCCCCCCGCCCGAGGGAACGCCGCTCGCGACCGCGCACCGCCACCACCACCAGGCCAGCGGCCAAAGGAGGCCCTGAGCCGCCGGCGTGGAAGGTGGCGCCGCCGCCGTAGCAAAAGCTCAGCTCCTGTCGGCGCGCGGGCCCCCCCCCCGCTGCCGCCACGTGCCACGGCTCGACGAGGCCCAAATCTCCGACGATTGGATTGCTGTTTTCGGGAGCGACCAAGAGGGGGGTGTCCACCGGCGGCACGTGCGAGGCCAGCGGGGCCAGGGACGGAATGAAATGAAAAGAGGCGCCATGACATCTGGGGAAATATCACGGCCCACGCCATGATATCCACCCCACCTAGTCATCACCCCCCTCTTTGCCGCCCCCGATTTTCAGTCCCGGCGGTCTTCCGCGATGCTCCCCGGGACCAGCACGCCGAGTCCGTGACGAAAAACCATACCCCTGGGGAAGCGGTTGAGGCTTCTGGGGCTGCGCGTTGAAAGCACGTCGACGGCCAGGGGACTCAGTCGAGAGAGCGAGTGAACGGTGAGCATGTCGACCCCAGCCCCCTACTTTAAAGGGCGCTCGAGTGGGCCTCCAATTCGGGTCCCAACTCGGGCATCTACGCTGGGGTGGTGTCCATTCTCGATCGGGGTGCGTCCGATTGGCTCCCGGGGGGTATACGTATTCTCGAGTTCCCCCTCCTTGTTCTCAGCGGTCTCCTTTTTTCAAGGGAAGGTCGTGGGTTGCGGGCGAGAACTCGCCTGCGAGGAGTCGCTGGAGGGAGAAATGTGAAGACGTTGAGCAAGAGGCAGAGCAAAATGAGGAGGAGGGGACCGTAGCGGACGCGCATGCTGGGGTGTTGTTGCTCTTTCTTCGACTCGTAATGTGTTCAGTATGCGCGGCACTGCCTCTCGGAGGAAGGGGGCGGGAGGTCATGAGGGGGGAGGAGCAGGAAGGGGAAGGCCAAGGGGAAGCAAGGGGAGAATGGATGGGGAATGAGGAGACCCAGACCACCGCGAGCCGTGAAGAAAAGCACCACGGGCGGCGTTGGGCTATTTTCGGCCACTGGGGGCCCTTACCAGGACCGTCAAAAAACGATTCGGGATGCCATTGGTGCCAGGGGATGACATTGGTGCCAGGGGAAGGGTCGAGACCTCTACTAGGGGTTCACGTTGTTGGGCAAATCATGACGCCGGGAGTCTGGTGAAGGGGGCCGAGGAGGAGAAGCGGGGTGTGGAAGCTGCCCATGTCGATGTTGCTTCCAGCGAGGCAGCTGTAGACAAGGGTGCATCATCAGGCATTTGCTTTCGCTCAGTGCGATCGGCTCACCTGCTGCGACCTGCGAGACCTGCTGGATGTATGGCGCAGTGCTCCAGTCCGCAAGATTTTGTCTGCCGCGACCCTCCCCGCCCAAGACAGATTCCACCCCTGGACCACGCGTAGTATACAAAAACCGCGCCCCAGGGAGGGAGTGTTGTATGCCAAACCCGCGACCAGGACCCTCGTCCGCCACTCATGGCGGTTGGGCATAGTATATGATGCTTTGGAGCGGATCCAACTTCGCCCGTCTTCGATACTGCCTTTGCCCCTTCGTCTCGCCTGGCTATGGAACGCCCTGGGACCGAAGATGGCCCAGTTCCTCCACGATACTCCCTGCTGCTCCTCCACTTGCACAGCTTCCTCCATCCTCCTCCCCCATCGTCCTCCCGCCTGCTCACAACCCCTCACTCCCTACTCGGTTGGCCCTCCTCCCTCTTTCCTCCCATCTTTCCCACCAGCCCTGAACAGAAACATCTTATTCGGTTTGAGTCTCCATCTCCGCTCAGTGTTCAGACGCTCTGATTAGTGAAAGGATATTTTCAGTATCATTCCGTATCTTCCCACCTCCTACCTTTTCCTTCCTTCCTTCTCCCTTCTTCCTCTTACTCGCTCCTCCGTCTCCGCCTGCCCAGGTGGGCCCTAGAGTGTAGCGCAAAGGTGCTATACCACGAGCCTTCGTAGGCTTTCTTGTGGCAATGTTGGCGTACACCCTCTGGCACCATCTCGTCTCAAAGGGATCCCGTGATAAGGGGTTCTTGAACTGAAGGATGAACTTCTTTCCGCGTGTGCGGCATGCTGCCCCCGCGCGTTGCCGCTGATTGGTTGATGCCTCCGGTTTGGCAGCGCTCAAGTTCGATTGTTGGCATGTCTTACCCAGTTTATCCCCGTTCCTCTTAATTTGAAACTCTTCCCTTCTCTCTCTCTCTCTCCCTCTCTCTCTCTCTCTCCCTCTCTCCAACATGTCAGCTGGCATTTTGAGCAGCGCCCTGAACGGCCCCATATTGTTCCCAACAGCCCTGTGGTGTCGGGCCCTCCCTCTGAAGAGGCAGCGCCCCGCGTCCTCCTCCTTCTTCCTTCCGCTCCTCCCTCCTCCCTTCCCTGGTTCTGCCCTCCCTCTAAGGGAGCTGCACCGAAGCTCCCCAGGGGGTGGCGTCGCAGATCGTTCCCCAACAATGTCGGCACACCCCGTCACACGCTTCCTGGCCCCATGAGGGGCCTCCACCGGAGACCTCGTGGCCAGTGGTTCGCATAGCGTCGCCCAGCCCGCTTCGGCACACACCCCTCACACGTTCTGTGGCCCCATCGGGAGCTCCAACGAAGCCCCCCACGTGGGAGGGTCGCATAGCGTGAGCAGCAACAGGGGGCTCCACCGAAGCCCCCAAGGCCAGGAGGTCGCGTAGCGCCTCCCAGCACCCCTCGAACGTTGCGTGGCACCATCGGGAGTTCCATCGAAGCTATCAAGGGGGACGATCGTATTGCGTCCCGCAGCACATTCTAGCACATCCCCTCGCGCGCTTCGCGTCTAGGAGGCTCCACCGAAGACCCGAGGGGGAGGGGCGGGCGCGTAGCGTCCACCAGCCCATTGCGGCGCACCCCTCGCATGTTTCGTGGCCCCACAGGGACCTGCACCGAAACCCCTGGGGGAGGGGGGCCACGCTTGCATGTGGTCGGGTCTTTCGCCATGATCTTGTTTCAGATGCGGTGGTGCTCTCCACCTGTGACACTGGATTCGGGGGCAGGTGGCGAAGCCCGCACTCGAGCGTCTTGCTCCTGCACCCGCCTTGAGAGAACAACGCCCGACTCCAAACTGAAGACTCCTGTCCGTCCGTCCTTCTCCCTCCGCGTTCATCGCTCCTCCTCCTCCTCCTTCTCCTCCTTCTCCTCCTCTTCCTCCTCCCCCTCCTGTCTCTCCTCCTCCTGTCTCTCCTCCTCCTCCTCCTCCTCCTCCTCCTCCTCCTCCTCCTCCTCCTCATGGCCGGCGGCATGTGCGCGGCCCAAGGGGGGGGGGGCCAAGGACGTAATGAGATGAGGAGTGGCGCCATGAAATCTGGGAAAAATATCATGGCCCACGCTATCATATCCCCCCCCCTCATCATCACCCCCTCTTTGCCGCCCCCGACGTTTGCTCGGACCCCGGCTTGGGAGGCCGGGAACCGAAGAGAAGCGAGGCCACTCGCGGGCCCAAGCGCCTCGGCGGGCCTGCGAGAGCTGCGAGAGGCGCCTCGCCTCCCGCGCAGACGCCGCCTACGACAGGGACGAGGAGGAGGACGACGACGAGGACGACGACGACGACGAGGACGACGACAAGGACAACGACGAGGACGACGACGACGAGGACGAGGACGACGCCGCTCCTTGACCTCCAGCGCTGGGGTGGCGTCCTCCATCGCCGCGTCGCAGCTGGCGGCCTCTGTGCCATCGGCGGGGCGCTTGGTGCCCCCCGTGCCGCCGGCGTCCATGTTGGAGCTCCAGTCGGTGGGGAACCTGAGGCGACCGCCGCTGCGCGGCAGGCAGTAGTGCCCGCCCTCCGCGACCGGTGGCCAGCTGGAGGGCGCATCCGCCACCGCGCTTGCAGTAGCTGGTGTGTGTGTATGTTTGCTCCTGTGCGCCCATCATCGTTTGCACTTTACAATTTGCAACGTCTCGTGCACTGTGCCTTCGACAGTGCTCGATCGAAATTAAGCATCTCCATCTGCTGCCCGCGCTTGAAGACACCCTGCGCCGCCGACTTAAACATGTGCTTGTGCGTGTGCGCGTGTCGATTGGGCAGGGAGCGATCGTCCCGGCATTCCTATAGGGCTACCACGAAATGTTCTTAGAGCCCCAACATGTTCTAAGAAGAGAAACACTTCTTATAACATCAGCGCGATGTGTTGGAACAAGACAATCCCCGCCAGACGTGCTCTAATAACATGCCGTGTAAACCACAACAAGTTCTTAGAACATTCTTGGGTAGGCCGATAGGCGAGCCAAGACGCTTCGCCACTGCTTGAGCGAATCTACGACGCCCACTGCTTTGGGGTGCTTCCCCGGCGCGCCCGCCGCTCGCCTCGCGCAGCCGGCCACTTGCGACGCCTAGACTCACGCTTTCATCATTTTGCCCCCTGCCGCCGCTCGCTGCGGCGACGTCGTCTGGCTGGCCGAAGAACTGAGTATCGCTTAACCAATCCCCATCCCTGGCGGCGTGGCCTGGGCCCACTGGCCGATCTACCCCCCTAGATGGGGATATAGGGCGTATCCTTCAGGTTTCGAGGGGTGTATCCCCAACTGGGGGGGTAATTTGGTGGGGGTCTCGAAGGGCTTGGGGATGGCGATGGGGATCGGTTAAACGATACCGAATCTTCAGAACAGAAACGCTGACGCCGCCTCGCTTCGTGAGCGCCTCTGTCGTCCCGCCCTTCCTCTCGCTCTCGCCTCGCGGCTGCCCTCCGTGCGATCCCGCTCCGCTCGCGCTGTGTTGCGGCACTGCGGCCATGCCCTGGCGGATGCTCACCACCCAGAATTCGCCTCCGAATCGCCTCCGCCTATCGTATAGGTGTGTGTGTGTGCGCGTGCGCGTGTGCGTGTGCGTGTGCGTGTGCTTGTGCGTGTGCGTGTGCGTGTGCGTGCGTGTGTGTGTGTGTGTGTGGGTGTGTGTGTGTGTGTATGTGTGTGTGTGTGTGTGTGTGTGTCGGGCCCTTGCCTTCTTTAAGTAGGTCGGTCTGCGTCTGCGGGGCAGGTGCCAGGGCCGCCCGACGTCTCGAATCAGACATGCGCTCGTGATTTGGAGTTTGACCCTGCGATGTCTCCCTTCCGCGCAGAAGAAATATGATAATCATTGCCGCAAGTGGAGCGTTCCGTGCCCCCCCTCCCACCCGAGGCCCCCCCCTCGCACCCCCCCTGGTTCCCAGGCGCTTTCCCCGCGCGCGGTCGCAGATTCATACGGGGGCGCGTCTAGATTGACTCAATATGAGTTATGGCGTCCTGCACGCACCTGGCCGAAAAGTCGGACTGCAAGCCTCCTTGTGGCGGCCAGGGGTAACTTGATGCTGGCAGTATCTGTCGACGGCCGTCTTTCCCCAGAGGTGGCGGAAAACATCAAGGCCAAAGAAATATAAGGGGGCCTCCAACAGACGCAAATGTGCCGTGACGGCGGTCCGTGGCAGCCGACCCAGGGAGTGTAGGCCTGGTGCCCTGACTTTATAGTCCTCGCCGCATCGGGGGGTGCGGTCACGACTCCTACTGGGAAGGCTGTCATTGGGTGCAAGGGAAATCCGCGAGCAAGGGAAGGCTTCAGAGGGGTGTCTGGCCTCCCTGGCAATGCTCCCGAGTACTGCCACGCGCAAAATCGCCCTGCGGCGGATGGCTAAGCCAACCGCCAGGAGTGGTCATTTTGACCTTTGCAGCTCTTGTTCCGCGTGCTGCACGCTGGCAACAATCAGCGCCTGAGATGCAAAAAAGTCGAACTGAACTCGCCCGTTCATCCACAATCCGCGTTGTACCAGAGCTCACCCATCCAACCAGAAGGGTTCATCCAAATCTTGCTTCTCCCTTCTAGCCTCTTCTGCGACGCACTTGCTGTCTCTTCAACCTGGATGAGGAAACTCCCCGCCAGAGTGGCACAAGTGGACTGGAATGAACGGGCGTCCACGTCTGGATGGAAGTGCGGAACTGCGTCAACGTCTGGACGGAACGTCAGACAATTGCGGGTGCCAAAAACGCCTTCTCGACCCAAGCCGGCGATCTGCTGGCATAGACTCTGCAAAACGCACGCATGCGAACGCTTCAACGGGACCTCCGTTTACCTATACAACTCTTTCCCGATGCCATCTGCAACCAAACTTCACACAGCACCCGAAAAGCATCACACCTGGCATAGACGTTCCTTTGCCTCCTCGGCGCTCCAACGACCTTCTTCTAATGTCGCATGGTTCAACCCAAACGCTCGTGGCCAAATTGTGAATCTCGTACGATTGAACATATTGCGCCGGCAACCGAGCTGTACAACTCACGAAGGGCTCCCATTAGAGAATGGCCGGTAGAAAAGGTCAGGGGGCCCTCCTTGTGCGAGCTGCTCGATTCCACCGCTGGCCGCCCTTTGGCTTTATGCAAACTGACTGGGCACTAGAATGGCGGCGCAGGCTGCGGACGCAGAGTGCCTTTGCTTCTCATGCCATAGCCATCCTGGTCCGAAGCCTGATCTTCGAGGAGCGAGCACGCAAATGATTCGGGCACACGTGCGGCAAGGCGCCGGGCGAAGGTCTGCGAAAACACCAGTCGATCGGAGAGAGTGCCGAACATCAGGAGCCCACGTTGAGAAATTGAACAAGCACGTCTTCGAGATTAAACAATGCTGCACTAGCGTGATCAAGTCCCCGAGGTCCGTCCTGGAAACATGATTTGTTCGTAGGATGGTGCGTCGAGAATGCCCATCTCATCAAAAGAAGTCGATGGCATGTCCGACAAGCTCCTGAGCTGACTGAGAACCGCCACTGCCTCAACATAGCCTGACCCCAAAGTAGTTTCAACGTAACTCCTCATGTGGCTGCATTCGTACCCGAAGTTGCATTTGTGCAGTAATCCCTAGCCTAGTTCAGCTGAGCATTTAAAGTATTGAAGTGGCTGACCCTGCTCCAGCATAGCTTAACTCAACTCAGCTCTGCGCGAGCTGAGCTTCGTTCGGCTTGGACGGGTCAGGACCAATTTACCCTGTCCAGTGCCACACCGTCTTGAGTTCGAGTAGTGCAGCTTCGCCTACCTGAGCTTGGCTTCGAAGAGTATGGCTTCACTTGGGCTAGCTTGGATAAGGTTTCGGTGTCCAACATAAAGCTCCTTTCAGGTCTGTCATTGTCGTAGAAATGGCATTGTAATGAACTTGATGCTTCGCATGCGAGTTCGTTGTTTGCTCACGTGAAGGTATCGCGTTGGCCACATTCGTAACATTAACTCTACGCGTTCGCTTAGGCGTTCGCATTGGTGTCGGCCTTGGCATTGGCGTTGTCAGCCGCCTGCGTAGCATACCTTGTCTGACGTGGGCGTTGTACAACTGAATCTTGACATGATGTGAACTATTCGCGCTGCTCTGGCAACATTCGTTTTAGACATAAATCACATGCACGGGTACGTATTCTCTTCTTAGACCGTGCAATGGGATTACACCCGTGGTATCGAGCCTGCTGGCTGTTCGAACCAGGTGGTCAAACGAGTAGACAGTGTTGGTGTCGTATGTGGGCATTCGTATCTTGCCATTTGTGTTACGTATGCGGCTTCGATCGGCACGCAACATATTACCATATGGGGTTATGTGGCACTGGCTTCGCTGGGCTGAATCCAACTCGGTACACGTCGATGCAGCTATGTGTGGCACATATCTTCCCGCCTCTTGACCAATACTTTGTCGTATGGAGTACCACCTCTTCACAAGTAACATACTCCGTTGCAATTTAGGCCTCACGCCGAACACATGTGCATGATAACACACGTGTCAATCCGTCACCAACCAATCGATCGAACAATACAACACGCAATCGAACGACCATGCTGTTGCGATCAATTCTACACGAACGTGTAAACACGAGCGCAACCACTCGAGCACACACGAACAAGACCAAGCTGGGCAGCAGTGTGCAGCAACGCGGGGCCAAGCTGGACCAACCCAACACATAAAATACTGACCGCAGGCAAGCCAGCGCATGTGCAGTCGCAAACAGGCTGCGCTCGTAACACATCCAAGGCAGAAGCTGAGACAACAGATTTGACTGGGGCCCAGGGACACACAAATAAATACACGCACATGACAGAATCCCCCATATTTTCCAATATTTTTGGGGTATTCGTCTTCCCCCCACACTTCCTATATGTATTTTTTCCCCTCATGAACATTACGCATCAATCTGGGCAGGCGGGCGCAGGATTGACGGGTACTGGGGTGGGCGCTGCGAACTTTGGATCGACGGGGGATCCCCAACCCCCACCAATGTTCCTCCCCAATCTCCTCAGCCCAGACATCCCAATTTCCCTCCCCAGTTTTCCTCCCCTGTTTTGCTCCCCAGTGCTCTTCACCCAGACATCTGACGATACGGTTCTCTCAATGTGTGGTCTCAGAGGTTCCGACCCCTTCCCCAGCGGTAGGTTTTCCTCCCAAGTGCTCTCCACCCAGACATCCGACGATACGGTTCTCTCCATGTGTGGTCCCAGAGGCTCCGGCCCCTTCCCCAGCGGCAGGCTTTCGTTCCAGATCCTTGTTTGATGGGCCCTTGGGATAGCGGCCCCCAGAGGCCGACATCAAGGACATACGCCCTGATTGGAAAAAGCATGTCGTCGGAGATCTGTAAATATCCTCCTGCCCCCTTCTCCGCCCTCCCTTCCACACACCGCAAGGGAGGAAGAGGAGAGGGAGGACCAGTGCAAACCCAACAGCCATCAACGATGTTTGAATACACCCTCCCTCTAAGCGCCCTCTTCAGAGGCCCCTACAACGGTTCATTTCCATTGAAAGATCTGCCCCGTTGGAAGACAATCGTTTGAAGACCCGGAAGCATGCCAAAACATTGTTCTCGGGATTCCAACGCCACGGATCAACCTGACTTTTGCGTCTTGACGATCCTGGATCTTCGGATTTCAATACCTCGAACGAACATAACTGTTGCACCGCGGGGAACCGTGAAAATCTTGGTATGTGTATACACGAATGTGCGCGGCGCTGAAGCGAAAGCCACATGTTGAAAACGTGTTATCCTCAATCCGTGAAGCGCTTCGAATGTGCGCGGCGCTAAAGAGACAGCCACATTTCGAAAACCACCCGCCCTCCATCTGTGAAGCTCGGGCAAATTTTAAGCTTCAGAATCATAAATGGTGGGTGAATCTCCTGGGAAACGCCCGGCCCGCCCTAAAAGCTTGCCTCGGGGTGCGACAGGGAAAAATTATTGGGGGGCAAAGGTGAGGAGGACGACGTGGCGCCAGAGCCGCTGGCGCGGCCAACGAGCCATGCTCGGGGCCGACAGGCTTTTGAGCAGAGGGCTTGCTTCGCTCGCCTTGCCGCGTGAACGCGGCACCGGCGGCGAGGCTTCTTAGCAGTCCTCCACCGTGACCCTCAGGGCCTGGCACGCGCCCGCTGCCCTGGCAACGCGAAGGCGGCCGGGAGCGACGATCGCAGGTTCGTTTTCCACTCTGTCTGGGTCAGGGGCTGCGGCTCACAGGCAAGAAGGAGCGTGCGCCCCTCCCCCCTCCGAGCCTCCCCCTCCTCCTTCCTTGTGCAGGCTGGAGGGCGCGCGGTTGCGCCCGTAGCGTCACTGGCCCGCGGTGACCCGCAAGGAAGCAAGACATGCACAATGACAGAATAGATCGGCAATAGCATCTGTCCGAACCTGTTGGCCGACACAGCCGTCTGCAGACGTTCGTGGCGGAGGTGGAATGCAAAACTCGGCCCCAAGTGGCGCGGAGTTCTGGGGAACCAAATCAGCTCCGTACGTTTAGTTGTTGAAGGCTGCGGCGTGGTGGGGGGTCGTATGAATGTGTACGTGCGTACGTTAGCCAGCGCGGATCCCATACAGCGTTTCTCTTATAGCGTGCGTGGCTCATGCCATGGTCTGCATTTTCTGTTGTACAGCTTGCGTAGCGCAACCTACGTGGTGAATCTGACGTGGTGCAATAAATGGTGTTCGCACTATGTGGTGCAACGTATGCTGTGCAACGCGCGTGGTGCACTGTACGCGGTTCAAAGTATGTGGCGCATGCTGCTTCGTGCAGCGCAACTGGTGCAAACTACGTATTGCAACCGATGTTGTAAAGTGTACGTTGAACAAGTTATGTGGTGCAGCCTACGTGGTGCAATGTCGGTTGTGCAAATGATGTGGCGCAATACAGGTTGTAAAACACATGTGGTGCAATCCACGCGCTTCCATACATGTCGTGCAAACTATACGGTGCAGTCCAGGATGTACAATCTGCGTGTTGCAGCGTATGATGTGCAACTCGCCCTGCCGAACTGGAAAATTTCAACTCCATTGCTCGCGCAATCGTTCCACCCACCCACCCGCAACTTGATAGGCAAAACCCATGCGGCGGCGATTGCGATGAATGTCTGGTGTTGGCTTGTGCATCTCTGCCGCCTGGCCCGCGCATGCCCGCGCGCGCAGCGGCCAGCTATTCTGGCGCGACCGACGCGGCCGCGGTGGCGTTGACCGCTGGGCACTTAACAGCGGGCAGTGCCGTGCGACTCGGCGACTACGGCGGGCGCGGTAGCATGGCAACATCGGCAATTTTGGACGCGGTGATCATGGGCGCGACGCTGGCGACGATGGTGGCAAGGACGACGGCAAAGCCATTGACGGCGCCGATGCTGATCACGCCTTCGACGATGACGGCGCCCTCTCGTCGGAGATGAATGGTTCGGTGGGGGCTCGACATGTGCGCGCGGCCGACGCGCGACACTGGTCCGCAGAATCTCGTTTGAGACGGATCCTGCACCCCCAACGCGCGCAAAGGGCGTTCGAATGATTTCGACCTGTGACGCGGGAGGCCCGATTGGCCGAATTGGATGAAATTGTAGGAAAATATCCTTTCTATAAAAAAACTACGTTTTAAAAGAATTCGCAGGAGTGCGGGCGCATGTATTTTGAAAACTGATGTTGCCAAACCATGTGATTGTTTCTTTGTTTCGGGACACTCGGTTTTGAGACTCCTACGAAACCCAATGTGTTCAAAGATTTGGGATGCGCGCGCGACAGCGCGCGCGTGCGCACTGCGTCCCGATGTTAACAAGGGCTCCTTGCGACAGCACGCGCGCAAGGGCGCCCAAACGATTCCGACATGCGCGCGCGAGAGGCCCGTTTGGTAGCATCTGCTGAATATATATATATATTATATATATATATATATATATAAATATATATATATATGTGTGTGTGTATATGTATATGTATATAAACATATATATCATGTAATAGCGGTGGTTTGTTTAAGAATTCGTACGACTCCGGGTGCAAGCTGTTTTTGGGCATCCCTGTTGCGAAACCATGTTTTTTTAATGTCGGACGCCCCGTTGTGAAATCCTTACGAAAATCTAGGTTTGTTCAAGGATGTCGGCATGCGCGCGCGACGACGCGCGCGTGTATTTTGCCACGCTTTTGCATAGGATCCTTGAAAACAGCGGACGTTGGATCAACGAGTGTGTGCTCATAGTATGCGTAAAACTTGCAATGCGCAAAAAGGGTCCCAATAATTCTGGGCGGAGGGTATGTCTCATTATTTTCTTAGACAGGATAATATAGGTCGTGAAACCTATGTGGTGCAATCTACGCGGTACACTATAGGTTGCGCAAATTATGCGGTACAGCATTTGTTGCCTGCGTGCGTGTTGCAAACTATGCGGCGGAAACTACGCTGTGCAAGCGGCGTGGTGCAACTAATGTGGTTCAGTTGAATACCCTGCGCCGCGCATGACCACCTCCTGTGCTCGTGCAATCATCCCACCCACCCACCCGCAACTTAGTTTGCAAAATGCTACGGTGATTGCGATGACTGACCGGCGCTGGCTGGCGCATCGCTGCGGCCGCCCCATGCTCGCGCATGCTCGCGCGTAAAGCGGCCAGCTAATTTTGCGCGACCGAGCCGACCGCGGTGGTGCTGACCGCTGAGCACTTCACAACACGTCTCGCAAGCCGCGCTTACGCATGGACACCTCCGTGCGAATCGTTGACATGGGCGGGCGCGGTATTGTGGCAACGTCGACGACGGCAAACACGACGATGATAGTAGCAGTGCTGGCGACGATGATGACAGTGGCGACGGCAAAGCCAATGACGGCACCGATGCTGGTCACGCGGGTGACGATGATGGCGTCCTCGCGTCGGTGATCAAGGCTCTGGAGGGAGTTCGCCATGCGCGTGCGGCCGACGCGCGCGAATGATCGTCCCCCCAGCACGCGCGAAGGGCGTTCGAATGATTTTGACACGCGCGCGCGAGAGGCCCGCTTGACCGCATTTGACAAAATGTTTGCACAAACCTTTATTTCGAGTTCGTGAGGGCGCGCGCAGACTTTGTTTTGAAAATTCACGTTGTCAGCTAGTGTGAACAACACTTTCGGGACGCTATGTGTAAATCTCTACGAAACCTGGGGTCATTAAAGGATTTCGGCATCCGCGCGCGACGATTCGCGCGTGTGGACTTCGTCCCATTTGTTGCAAGGCATTTTTGCACATGGACGATGGTTCGTACACGACTGCGCGCGAATGGGCGGTGACAAGGCAAGTCGATCCGCCACCGTGCCCTTGGGCACGGAATGGGCGTGTCCTCAGGTCCCGTACCGAATCCTCTGAGCCTCGCCCCTCGCTCATGCGGATTCTTCAGGGGACCCGCAACCCTCGCTCTCAAATCTCCCGGGGCGTCTCGCGTGGCCCTTGGGGTTCCCGGAATCTTATCGCATGACTTGTTCAAGTCCAAGAGGGCCTCAGGACGGGCCAGCGAGGTCCCCGCGAGGCCCTCAAGACGGTTCAAGAAGGCAGCGAGGCGCGGAAAGATCGCTCCCGAGACGCCCAAGATGGCCTCAAGATAGCTTAAGAGTCCCCCAAGAGACCCTCAAGACGCCCCAAGATGCCCCCACGAGGCCTCCCCAGAAGCCCCTAAGACCCCTCCGAGAGACCCCCGGGAGGCATCCCAAGGGACCTCCATAAGCATACAAGAGGCCTCTGAACAAAGCCCAGGCATGGTGGCGGGATGGGCCCAAGGCCATTCGGTATACACAGACATCTACGCGTGCAAATAAAACCGGATGTGCACACATACACACATGTGCACCCTCCATTTCCTCCTTTGTACCCTGATGTTGCCCTCCCCCGCAGGGCGGGTCGGCCCGGGTCGGCCCTGGGGGGGGTGATCAAACTAATGAGCCAGGCGACTCCTGGAGCGCATGCTCCAGGAGTCGCCAGCTGTGGGGAATAATTTGAAATAAAGTGTAATTCGACAGGGGCAGACGGGCGAGTGAGGAGAAAAAGAGAGAGAGAGAGAGAGTGGGAAGGAAGGAGGAACAGACTGGCGTCCAAAACATCAGGGGGGAAGAGAGGGGAGACCGTGGTAGTGCCAGGTGCGGTCCTCCTCCTTTCCTCCTCCTCCTCCTCCTCCCCCTCCTCCTCCTGCACCTCCTCCTCCGCCCCCTCTTCCTTCTCCTCCTCCTCCTCCTCCTCCTCCGCTCCCACCTCCTCCCCCTTCTCCTCCTCCTCCTCCTCCTCCTCCTTTTCCTCCTCCTCCTCCCCCTCCCCCTCCGCCTCATCCTCTTGCTCAGCTCCCTGGCAGAAACAAGCGCACGGCAAAGAACACCAGAGAGGAGGCCCACCTGTTGCAGACCATGGCGCCGGACAACAAAAAAATGCGCTGGTCACTGGGCAGCCGCTCCGGCCGCTGCTTGGGGTCTAAATGGCTTGCCGCACCGATGCTGGAGGAGGAGGAGGGCGCCGACAAGTTATACATACACCGATCCAGGCCATGCCCATCCTGCAGCCAGGATCTGTGTATACAGCCTCCTGGCTTGGTCAGGACGGCACAAACACCGACTCTGGGCCTAGCATCGGCCTTGCCAGGATTGGTGAAGGTGTATAGCTGGCACCCTCCTGCAGAGGTCGGCTGCACGGCCAGGATCGGGTCGGAAGATAGAGGGGTGGTCGTAAAAAGGGTGGGCCGGCGAATCAGATAGCGTGGTGAGGAACACGGTAGAAAGACCCTTCCCCCTCGTTTCCAGCGCTTCTGCGAGTTCTCTTCTCCCCTCCCCCCCTTTAACCCATCGGTCTCCTTCTACTAGTCCTCATTCGTCATCCTCCTCCATCGCCATCCTTCAGAGCATCTTCGACCGTTATGCTCCTCCCCCTCCCTCCTCCAACTCCCTCCTCCTCATTACCATCCTCCTCCCGCACTCGTCCTCGACCTCGACCTTCTCCTCCTCCGCTGCCTCCAGATCCCTTCTCATATCTCCTCCATCCCAGAACGCTTCTCCTGCATCGTTCTCCTCCTCCGCCCCCTCCAGATCAATTTTCTCCTCTCCATGCTCCTCCCTCATACTTCCTCGGTTTTCTGTCCCCCCTCTACACTCCTCTCCTTTTTGTTTCATCCTCCTCCTCCTGCTCATCATCACCCTCATCCTTCTCCCTCCTGAGTGGCGCAGAAGAAGAAGAACGCTGAAGCATGCACTAAGTCCAGGATCACAAGAGAGACCGAGCGGAAGAGGTACAATTTTTTCAAACAGAAAGCACGAGGAGGCAGGACGCACGGGGGGGGTCCGCGCAGGGGGGGAATGATCCGAGGAGGTGGGGGAAGGAGCAGGAGGGAAGACAACAAGGAGGGACTCGCGCCTGCGCCCTGAGGAGGAGGAGGAGGAGGAGGAGGAGGAGGAGGAGGAGAAAGAGGAGGGGGAGGAGGAGGAGGAGGAGGAGAAAGAGGAGGAGGAGGAGGAGAAAGGAGGAGGAGGGGGAGGAGGAGGAGGAGGAGAGGAGGAGGAGGAGGAGGAGGAGGAGGGGGAGGAGGAGGAGAAAGAGGAGGGGGAGGAGGAGGAGAGGAGGAGGAGGAGGAAGGAGGAGGAGAAGGAGGAGGAAAAAGAGAGAAAGAGGAGGAGGAGAGGAGGAGAAAGAGGAGGAGGGGGAGGAGGAGGAGGAGGAGGATGAGGAGGAGGAGGGGAGGAGGAGGAGAGGAGGAGGAGAGAGGAGGAGAAGGAGAGAGGAGGAAGGAGGAGGAGGAGGAGGAGGAGGAGGAGGAGGAGGGGGAGGAGGGAGGGAGGAGAGAAGGAGGAGGAGGAAGGAGAAGGGAGGAGGAGAAAGAGGAGGAGGGGGAGGAGGAGGAGGGAGGGAGGAGGAGGAGGAGGAGGAGGAGGAGGAGAGAAGGAGGAGGAGGAAAAAGAGGAGAAGAGGAGGAGGAGGAGGAGGAAGAGGAGGGGAGGAGGAGAGGAGGAGGAGGAGGAGAGGAGGAGGAGGGAGAGGAGGAGGAGGAGAGAAGGAGAAAGAGGAGGAGGGGGAGGGGAGGAGGAGGAGGAGGAGGAGGAGGAGGAGGAGGAGAAGGAGGGAAGACAACACGGAGGGACGAGGTTCGAGGGTGAGAAGGGGCTCCTGCCTGCGCCCTACGCGGCGGGCGCAGGCTCGCCGCCGCGGCCCCGAGCCTGAGCCCCAGGCCGCCGCAGCGGGCTCGCCGCGGCGGTGGCCCGCGGCGGCCCGGGGCTCCCAAGAATCCGTCTCCTGGCGGCTGCTCCTCGAGGTCCGGCCACCCCCAAGAGGAAGCGCGCAGCGTCTCGGTGTCCTGCCCCGTCCTCTCGCCTCTCCCGTGTCCTCCCCCACGTCCTCTCTTCTCCTCCTCCGTCCGTCCTCCCTCCCTCCCCCTGCCCCTTCTCCTCCGGTGCCTCCTCTCCTTTGGCGGCCTGGCTGGGCCAGCACTCAGGGATGGCCAGGACGCAACCCTGCTCGGGGTGGTCGATGCCGCTTGTCTTGACGGGTGGAGCCAGCGACCAGCCGAAGACTTGGAGCAGGCGGGGCCCCAGTCTGGTGGTTGGGTCATGCAAGGGGGTCCCTCCCCTGGGCTGCGTTTTGGGATCCCAGATCGGCGCGGTGACCCCCCAAGGAGCCCCAATGAGACAAGAGATGGCGACTCAAAACTCGTTTCATCCACGGGCACCAGCCCCTCCAGAACTGTTGGAAAGCAGCAGTCCAAGCGCCATGCTGACCTGCTAGGCCTCGGGCGCTGTCAGCGCCACCGGCGCCGCAAAACGGTCTACTGCATCGACCGTGGACATAAATACATACAGCCGCCCACCACACAAACAAACCAACCATCGTGAGACACGCGGCTGTGCTTTGAGGTCCCAAATCGGTGCGGTGACAGACTGTGCGGTGACCTCGATATCCCCAGCGATGTCACCGCACGGTCCATCTCCGTACTGTTGTAGGGCGGCTCCTGGTCCCCATAGAAAAGGCCCAGACCTCTGCAGTGGCCCACGCTGTGACAAAGCCACGACGTCGGAGCTATGGGTCCTGTCCACTTCCTCCTCCTCCTCCTCCTCCTCCTCCTCCTCCTCCATGCCTTGTCCTTATATACATATATGTATGCACACCTCCTCCTTGTCGCACCTCTAGACGTATCAGTAGGGCGGGCTGGGCGTTTCGCCTGAGACCCCCACATCAATCATGATCCCGAAGCTTGAAGTTTGAAGTAACTCCACGGATGGAGGCTTGTTCGTTTTCACAGTGTGAATCTCGCCGTAGGGCCGCGCATACTCGTCCTTTGAGTTTGTAAGAGCTCCACAGATAGAGGACGGATCAGTTTCAAACTCCGGCTATCGCCTTAGCGCAGCGGGCAATGGTCCTCAAAGTTCACAGCAGTTTCAAGGATTCAAATGGTTGGATTCCAGGAAGGGTACCTTGGCACGATTTGGGATTGTCATGACGCAACAGTCACGTTGCTTCGCGGCATTTCAGTCCCAAGAATGGTGTTCTAGCACGACTTACGGCTGTCAGGGCGCAGCAGTCACGTTGATTTGCGGCGTCAAGTCCCAACCATGTTGTTTTGGCACGCCTGTCGTCCGAAAACGCACTTCCCGCAATGAACATGAAGTCCTTGTAGCGACTTACGAAAAGGGAACTTCGAGAGAGGGTTTGTTGCACAATCACTGATGCGCCTTAGGTTTGCACTGCTCCTCATCCTCCTTCACCTGCCTCCTCCCTCCTTCACTGCGGTGCTTCTGGGCACGGCGTGGGATAGGTTTCCCATGTCTTTCTGGCTTTGGTTTGTCGTTGGAATAAGGGGGTCCAGTGGGAGGGCCTTCTGTGCATATACACTACCCCAGGCCAGGCCCATCATGCGCCCAGGATCGGTCTACACGTCCTGCTGGCTCTTCCAGGGAAGCGTGTACACGGATCCTGGGCTCAAGGTGAGCGTGGCCATGGTCACTCGAGATGCTGCCCCACGGCCCGCCCCAAATCTCCCAGAACCACAAACGGCCCCCAGAAAACCTGCAACCACTGCAAAAACTCCTGGCCCGACGACGTCGAAGACCCCCGGAAAAAGCGGCCTAAACCAGCGACGCCGTCCGATCGTTCTGCGCACCGTCGGACCGACGAGCCGCCCGCGCAACGGCGCGGCCGCGCGCTGCCCGACGTCGGTCGCGCGGGGGCGGGGCCGCCGCGGCGAGCGCGGGCGGCGCAGGGGCGGGCACGTGCGTGCGCTCGCGCGGGGACGCGGCCGGCGGGCGCCTCCGCCTTGAGCGCCGCGGCGCGCTTGGCGCGCTCGGCCTTGCGCTCTGCGGCCTCGCGGGCCTGCGGGGCGGCGCGGCGCGGGAAGTTTAGCCCTCCTCCTCTGACCGCCTCGAATCGCGAAGAAACCATAACCGAAATCCCACCAGCGTGGTTTAGGACGTTTCCTATTCCAACCCCATCATTCCACACCGGGGAGTCGGAGAGGGGCTTATCACTGTTCCCTACCAAAAGGCACCACCTCCCCTAAGCGACTGGCACCTGACCCGCACCCATGATCCCCCCACGATCCGTTGTAAAAACAATGCGCAATTCACTATGCCTCCAAATTTGGAGCATGCGCGGGCGCCACCTGGCCATTTTGCGTATATTGTTGAAAAGGACGGGGGGGTGCCACATATTGCTTGCTGCGCGCAGGCCGACCATCCCTGTCAAACATACAACACAAACACACACACACACACGCACACGCACACGCACACGCAACCGCACGCGCACACGCACATGCACATGCACACGCACACGCACGCGCGCACGCACACGCACGCGCACACGCACACGCACACGCACACGCACGCGCACACGCACACGCACGCGCTCCAACGCGTACCCACGCGCACCCACGCGCACCCACGCGCACCCACGCGCACCCACGCGCCCACACGCCCACACGCCCAACCAGCCACACAGACACACAGCCACCCCCACCCACACCCACCCCCACACCCACCCACACCCACCCGCACCTACCCACACCTACCCACACCTACCCACACCTACCCACACCTACCCACACCTACCCACACCCACCCACACCCCCCACCCACCCCCCCCCCACACCCACCCACACCCACCCACACCCACCCACACCCCCCACACCCACAACCACCCCACGCCCCACACCCCCCCACGCCCACCCCACACCCACACCCACCCACACCCCACCCACCCACACCACCACACCCCGCCACCGCGCCAGAGACCCGACCAGACCCAGATCCCCCCCCTCCAGCACCCACCCACCCCACCACCCACCCCCACCCCAACCGACCCACCCTCCCACACACCCACACCTACCCACACCTACCCACACCTACCCACACTTACCCACACCCACACAACACACAACACACATAACACACTTACACACTTACACACTCTCTCACACACACACACACGCACACACACACACGCGCACACACACTTTGGCTCCATCTGGAGCACGCGCATGGCCCTCGTTTCTCTGAGCTCTCATCTGCTTCACGACTCCTCAAGATGTCACAATGTGTCCATCAGTGTCGGTGCTTAGCGCTCCCTGGAGGAGGCGCCTTTCTCACATACTGCTTGGTATTTCGCTGCAGGGGTACTCAAGATCCTGACCTCCTTGGGGCCAGGGCCCCAGGCACCTGGGTCCCTTCTGGTTCCCCGTAGTTGGCGCACCTGGCGCGACTGGAGCACGTGCCACAGTTGGCGCACGTGGAGCATGTGCCGTACCTGCCACGCTTGATCCTCCTGGGTTCCTGATGCACACCTGGAATCCGTGGCGCGCATGGCATGTGTGGCGTTCCTAGGCGGTCTGCTGACACTCGGGTGTTACATATTGTATGTGTTGGGAGGGCGGGTGGGAGTGAGCTAGACGGCCTGCTATCTAGGAGGGTAGTTTGACACCACTTCCCCCTATCCCCTCCCCCTAGACCTGGACGGAGGGTTCCACGAGGCGCTGAAGCGTCCAAGATGACCTCGGCGAGAAGGCCAACATCATCACTTTTGATGAGGTTTTGGCCACATGTTGGCCTCCTGGGGGGGGGCTATACTTTACTAACCACCCTTCTTTGATCGATCACCTCCAAAATGGCCTCAAGATGGCCCGCGAGGCTCCCGAGAATACCCCATGAGAGCCCCGAGAGGCGCCCAGGAGTCTCCAAGAGGCCCCCAAGGAGCCCCCAAGATGCCCCCAAGAGGCTCCCACGAGACCCCCAAGAGGCCCACCGAGTCCAAAGAGACTCCGAGAAGCATCCAAGAGGCCTCTGGCCTTCCCGTTCGCCCTGCCCCCATTCTTCCCCTTCCTCATCCGCCTCATTCTCCTCCTCCCTCCTCCCTCCCCATCCTCCCCCCCTCCTGCTCATCCACCTCCTGCTCCTCCTCCTCCTCCTCCTCCTGCTCCTCCTCCTCCGGTTCCTACTCTATCCTCCCCCTCTTGGGGTACAGCCTTTATTCCACTGCGTTCTCCCCCACATGCCTGATCAGGGCAACTCGTGTGGGCATCGTTTCTGGATGGGCTGGGAGGGTCACGCGAAAGCTTCTCAAAATGTTCAGCAATTCTCGGCTTCTGGGCGCCATTCCCTGGCCCTGGGCCCGCCAACAACATGCCTCGGGACCTGAAGCCGGGGCCTAGGGAAGGCGTCGAAGGATCCACGCTGCGTCGAAGGCGGGAAGGCGCCGAAGGACCCACGCCTAGGGAAGGCGTCGAAGGATCCACGATCGGGACTTGAAGCCGGGGCCCAGGGTCCACGCCGCGCGAAAAAAGAAAAGCTCTGCGCCGGAGGCCTGCCCCCACCTGGGGCCCCCCTCTGCGGTGCCCTCCCGTGCCTCTCCTCTCCGCCCCGGGGGGCAGGACGCAGGGGGGCTCCTGGGGTGTCCCAGGCAGGGTTGGCCGCCGAGTGGAGCAGGGTCGGCCCCACGGCTGATGCACACCTTGATCTGTGTGCTGCTTGGCCTTCCTTGGGCAAGTTCGTGCCTCGACGACCCCAGCGTTGGTTTCTGGCGCCGCGCGGGTCGTTAAACCTGAAAAGGTCGTCACCTTCTCGATCGCGGGATCGTTGAGCATTGGCCGACCCTTGGTCAACGGCAGCGTTCACCCTTGAGCGCGGGGCGCCAGGGCCGCCGCTGCGTCTACACGGCACAAACCTACCGTACTCGGGCATCATGCCTCCGATTCGCCCCTCGTCACGAGCCAAAATTGCCTCTGGCGGGCCACGGCGTCACGGACACGGGCAGCTTAGTCGATTCTGGTCAGGTTGTCCCGCGGCCTTCTACGGGCAGGCTCAGCGAACTCCTCATACGTAACAGATGCCCAATGTCCACTGAGAGGCAGCAGGCCCACTGGGGAGATGCCAACTGCGCCTGGGCAAGAACTGGAGCCTGTGGGACCCATGCAACCTCCGACCTTCCGACCCACGCCTCTCCGCTGGCCGCCCAAAACACATCCATATGTGGCCGCCTCAGCAAGCCCTGAACCAAACGATGTTGACGCATCGCTTTTACATCCACCGCCCTCCGCCGACCTTGCGCTGGCGGAACCGCCGCCGTTTTGACTGCGCCGGCTCCCGCTGGCCTTCCGCAGAAGGCGAGACGCGCGGACGGCGAGGTCCTGTCTGGAAAGCGCCATGTTTCGAGTGGGGGATCGACTACGGAATTGATTTGCCCCAGAATTTGTTTTCTTGTCGAAATTTCTGGCAATTCGTAAAACTTTCACACATCTAAGAATTGTTGACGTATTTTTTGTTGGAGAGTCGACGTGAAAACCAATTTGGGGGTAAATCGATTCTGTAGTCGATCCCCCAGTCGAGTGTCGGTTAGACATGGCCTCCCACGGCTTGGACGCGCACGCGGTGCTGCACTCTGGCTCCAGGAGCTGGGGGCTGGTGGCCAGCGGCGGCTCCACGAAGCGCAGGCCCCGTGGCGGCCCTCGCGGACGACACAGCACCAGCCAGCCCCCCAGACAAGAAAAAACGCAAGAGCGGCGTCGGGGGCTTCCTCGGCTTCCGCGGACCTGCGGCTGTCGAAGGAGCCGCCAGGACGTAAGGAGGATGGGCTCGGGCTCGGGCTCGGGCAGCGGCTCGGACCGCGGCTCGGGCTGGGGCTCGAGCGGGAGGAGGGGAAAGGAGGAAGGGGAGGAAGGCAAGCTAGGTGCGCTCGCGTCATATCTGACATCCTACCCCTCCCTCCCATCCCTTACCATGGCGTAGATCCCCTCTCTACTCGCACAGTCGGATGTCGAGCAGGGCAATGATCCCGAAAGGGTACGCGATGCATTGTAGAGCACGGCATGGCATGGCGTAGAAGAGCACCGCAAAGCGTAGTATGTCACAGCATGGCGTGGCGTAGCGTAGTGAACAATTGCATCACAAAGCTTTGCAACGCAAAGCATGGCATCGCACAGCGGCCCCGAACATAACATTGCATAGCATGGCGTTGAAGATCAAAGCGTAGCATGGCATAGCACGACGTGCCACTTAAGCACTGCATATCACAGTTTCAGCTGAAGGCATGGCATCGCGCAGCGGAACGCAACCTAGCATTGCATTGCATGCCGTGGCATGGCACGGGAAATGACGCCAGCGCTGCAGCGGGAGCACGATTCGGAACGAGCGGAAGCGCAGAAATGAGGCCAGCGCTGCAGCGGGAGCACGATTCGGAACGAGCGGGGCCCGAAAATGAGGCCGGCGCCTCAGCGAGAGCAGCATTTTGGAAAAAATGTAGGCGAAAACCAAACTCCGGGGAATCCTGTGTAAAAAAACTATGCGCGGGGGGGGGGGGGGGGGGCGAACAATCCCAACCCGTCATCAGGGGAAGGAGGAGAGTAGTATTCATATTGAGTAATTGTGTAGGGGAGGAGTTGGGGACTTCCTCGGCTACCGCGGGCGCTCAGCGGTGCGAGGGGCCGCTAGGACGGTGGTGGTGGGGTGCTGACGTGGGACGCGTGTACGTGCTCCGTGCTGGTGCAGAGCCTCTCACCCCCCCAAAAAGAGAGGAGGGCGAAGCCCCAAATGCCCCGAAGGCCCCCGCAGAGACGACTCTGGACATGGGGCCTGGGCGCAGCCTTCAGGCGCCGAATCGTGCGAAAGAACTGCTGAGGCAGACAGCAGTGCAAAGTTTAGCTTCTCGAGGCATCCCTCTCAGGACAATAGCAGGCGGAAACTTACTGAAAATTGTTGCCTCTCTCCCTCTCTTGCCGGCCTCGGATGTCCATGAGATGAGAAGGAGCCAGAGTGGGGGAGGAGGGGGGAGGGGAAAGGAGGGAGGCAGGGAGGGAGAGGAGAGGGGTGCCCACGTACCGCCGAGGGGCGTGCTGTGGCCCAGGGGGGGAGACACGTGGAAGAGGGGAATGAGGAAGGAGGGTGGCAGGGAGGAGAGGGGAGCTTTGGCGCCCTTGAGGCCCTCTGGGCCTCGTGAGGGGTACTCAGGAGGAGGCCGTGATGCCTCCTTGAAGTCCGGGGGTCACCTCGGGCCCTGGGCACTTCGCTCTTCCAGCACCACCAAAGATGGCCACCCGGGCTCGCATCGGGACACCAGCGGCTGGAATCGAGGGACACCAGCAGTGGGGCGGGCCTCCCCCGTCGCAGGCTCGTGTCGTGATGACGTCGGCTCTAGCACCGTGAGGGTCGTTCCGCCGTGAACGATCGCGGCCTTCCGATGACGCAAACTTGGGGCGAGAGCGATGTCTGATACAACTTTGGAGTCCGAAACGGTGCGCTGACAGACCGTGCGGTGACCTCGAAATCCCCCAAGACCTCACCGCACGGTCCGTCACCGCACGGTCTTGGGACCCCGGAGGCCCCTGTCGCCCGAGCCATCCTCGGAGAACGACCCGAGTCCCAAAACCGTGCGGCGACCCCGAAGCCCCGCTGACTCACCACGCGGTGTGGTGACGGACTGCGTGGTGACCTGGTGACCTTGGCATCCCCAACGATCTCATCGCGCGGTCCGTCACCGCACGGCCTTGGGACCTCGGAGGCCCCAATCGCTCGAGACATCCTCGGAGAACGGCCCAAGTCTAAAAACCGCGGGGTAACCCCGACTCCCCACTGACTCACCACGCGGTGTGGTCACCACACCGATTGGGGGCCCCAGACCCCTCCCCGGCGCACGCCCATGGGCGGCACCAGAGACGCCGCCAGGAGCGTCCCAACGCCGTTCCCAGAGATGCGCGCGGAGGTCCAACAGCTCATGCCTGTGCCGCCGTCTCCTGTGCTCTCTCCCTCCGACCTGGAGGGGTCTGAGATCGAGCTATCGACACCCCGGGCCCCTTGCCAGGCGGGGCACCGGTAGGGGATGACTCGCTCTAGGTCGGGCATGCCCCCCTACAGGGGGATTTTGGGCGAACAATGAAAAATACCCAAGCGTAGTGCCTCAAAATAGCTGACACATGCTTTAAAAATCCTCCCCAGATTATTTGTCGATAATTCTTTTGAATTTTCCTCCTGTAGAAGGACAGGCCCGACTTGAGACTGGCTCCGGAGGGGAGAGAGCATCCAGCCGGAGTCGGCGATGCGTCGCCGGAGGATCGGCGAGGGGCACCCGCTGGAGAAACAGCAAGCTCCTGGGCGGGGTGGGCCATCAAGTACCTGTCGGCGATGAGGAAGGGGCCCAGGGACACACAACTAAATACGCACACAAATCCCAAGATTCCCCCGAATTTTCCAATATTTTCTGCGCTTTCCTCTTCCCCCCCCACTCCCCATATTTTGAGAATCGACGACTGATTGTGTCTGTGCGTTTTTCCCCTCCTGGGATGGATGGGCCATTGGGGGGCCGATGCTGCCGACCTGAGCCTGCCCCCGCCCGTAACGTTGCCCCTGGCTTTGGGGCCCAAGCCTAAGTCGGGCCTGTTCTCCTACAGGGGGATTTTGAACGAACAATCAGATGGCAAAAACTACACCCAAAATCGTCCCCATACTACTTTTGACTATTTCTGAATATTCCTCCTGTAGAGGGACAGGCCCGACTTTTTAAGCCCAAGCTCGGCTCTCTGGCGGCCGCTCGGGATGATCGGAGGACCTCAAGAACGATCCCGGCGAGGAGCAGCTGCTCGAGCATATCCCGAGGCTGGCAGACCGCTGGGAACCCACGAGCACATCCGAACGCCTGCCGGCCCAGTAGAGGCCTCCGACATGGGGTCGGAGTGGATGGGGTGGCAGGACGTTCCTGGGCCCCCCGATGGCAAAACCCCGCGACTGCCCTTGCGGGCACCCATCCGCTGCCATCTGCCGGAGATGCGCGTTCGTGACAGGGGGCAGGAACGCTTTCTCCTCGGCAGCCTCTCGGGGGCTCTCCCGGGGGGCTCATGGGGCCACCAGAAAAAAAAACGGAAGGGAGTCTGGGGCCTCTCGGGGGGCTCCTCCTCTTCCTCCTCCTCCTCCTCCTCCCCATGCCAGCAAGTGGCCAAAGGCCTACAGGTCTGCTGAGAAGGCAGGGAGAGCCAATGCTAAATCGAGGCTTCAAGTCAGTCAGTCAGTCAGTAACCGGCACAGTCGCAAGCTCCTCAACTCAGTAACTGCTCCTCCTCCTCCTCCTCCTCCTCTTCTTCTTCTTCTGCTTCTGCTTCTGCTTCTCCTTCTTCTTCTTAGTCATCCTCCTCTTCCTCCTCCTCCTCCTCCTCCTCCTGCTCCTCCTCCTCCTCCTCCGTCTCCTCCTCCTCCTCCTCCTCCTCCTCCTCCTCCTCCTGTTCCTCCTCCTCCTCGTCCTCGTGCTCCTCCTCCTCGCCAGAGCGCGCGCGCGCGGGGGGAGGGGTGGCAGGGAAACCTTCTCCTCGGCCAGCCGCCGCTCCTCCTCGGCGCGGCGCTCGGCCTCCTGCCGGGCCTTCGCAGCGGGGGCGCGCGCGCGCGCAGGCCGCCGCCGGGGAGGCCAGCGGTTGGCAGGAGATCCGCTGAACTGCGGGATTCCTCCAGCCCGCCAGCACCTCTCGGTGGAGATCGTTTTCGACTGGTTTGAGGCTGGGGTAGATTTAGGTCGGGCATGTCCCCCTACAGGGGGATTTTTGACGAGAAATAAAACGTACCCCACGAATGCCCCAAAAATATTCAAAAATGCTCAAACAATAGTCCCCGGACTATTTTTCCCAACCCTCCTGCGTTGGGTACTCGTTTTGAATAGAGCACTGGGGTGTGGTCTCCACCTTCCTCCTCCTCCCGCCTCCTCCCGCCTCCTCCTCTCTTCTCTTGCTCTTACCCCTGGGGGGCTGCGATCTGTGAAACTGTCGCCACTTTCGAGGGCTGCTGGGGGGCCCAGCGGAGTGACGCCCTACGGGGACTCAGATTCGACCTCGCCATCCCTGGGGGGCTGCGATCTGTGAAACTGTCGCCACTTTCGAGGGCTGCTGGAGACTCAGATTAGACCTCGCCGTCCCTAGGGGGCTGCGATCTGTGAAACTGTTTCGAGGGCTGCTGGGGGGCCCAGCGGAGCGACGCCCTACGGGGACTCAGACTAGACCTCGCCATCCCTGGGGGGCGGCGATTTGCGAGACTGTCGTCACTTTCGAGGGCTGCTGGGGTGGCCAGCGGAATGACGCCCCACGGGGACTCAGACTAGACCTCGCCATCCCTGGGGGGCTGCGATCTGTGAAACTGTTGCCACTTTCGAGGACTGCTGGGGTGGCCAGCGGAGTGACGCCCTACGGGGACTCAGATTAGACCTCGCCATCCCTGGGGGGCTGCTATTTGCGAAACTGTCGCCGCTTTCGAGGGCGGCTGGGGTGGCCAGCGGAGTGACGCCCTACGGGGACTCAGATTCGACCTCGCCATCCCTGGGGGGCTGCGATCTGTGAAACTGTCGCCACTTTCGAAGGCTGCTGGGGTGGCCAGCGGAGTGACGCCCCACGGGGACTTAGATTAGACCTCGCCATCTCTGGGGGGCTGCGATCTGCGAAACTGTCGCCACTTTCGAAGGCTGCTGGGGTGGCCAGCGGAGTGACGCCCTACGGGGACTCAGATTAGACCTCGCCATCCCTGGGGGGCTGCGATCTGTGAAACTGTCGCCACTTTCGAGGGCTGCTGGGGGGCCCAGCGGAGTGACGCCCTAGGGGGATTCAGATTAGACCTCGCCATCCCTGGGGGGCTGCGATCTGTGAAACTGTCGCCACTTTCGAGGCTGCTGGGGGGCCCAGCGGAGTGACGCCCTACGGGGACTCAGATTAGACCTCCCCATCCCTGGGGGGCTGCGATCTGTGAAATGGTCGCCACTTTCGAGGCCTGCTGGGGGGCCCAGCGGAGTGACGCCCTACGGGGATTCAGATTAGACCTCGCCATTCCTGGGGGGCTGCGATTTGTGAAACCGTCGCCACTTTCGAGGGCTGCTGGGGGGCCCAGCGGAGTGACGCCCTACGGGGATTCAGATTAGACCTCGCCATCCCTGGGGGGCTGCGATCTGTGAAACTGTCGCCACTTTCGAAGGCTGCGTGGGGGGCCCAGCGGAGTGACGCCCTACGGGGATACAGTTTAGACCTCGCCATCCCTGGGGGGCTGCGATCTGTGAAACTGTCGCCACTTTCGAAGGCTGCTTGGGGGGCCAGCGGAGTGACGTCCTACGGGGACTCAGATTAGACCTCGCCAGCGCTGGGGGGCTACGGTCTGTGAAACCGTCGCCACTTTCGAAGGCTTCTGTGGGGCCCACGAAGCTGTCGCCACTTTCGAAACCTGCTGCGGGGTCCAGCATAGTGACGTCCTGCGCGGACGCAGATTGGACCCGTCATTCTACTTCGTCTATCCCGCATCTGCGATCGACTGTATGTGTGCGAGGAACTAGACATGGAGTGGTCTGGCACTGACTGACGTCAAATCGTTGTGTGCCAGTGTCTCCTGGGGCGTTGCCTGATGTGGATGCAGCTCGTCGGCGCTGCGACTCGAACTGGCGGTCGTCCTTCGGACCCGCAGAAACATCTGCTGAGCTCGATGAGCTAGGGGAACTACAGGAAAGAAGTGCAGGAAACGGAGGCCGGTCATGCACTCGCCGATACCTCGTTGCTCTGTCATCGTCTTTGCTGTTGCATGATCCTTATCTGGCCTGCCGGCGCCGCGGCTCGAGCTGGCTGTCGCCCTTCGGGCCCGCGGGAACATCTTCTGAGACAAGTGGACGCCGCCGCCTTACTTGCAGGCAGCGCATTGCATTCGCGGACAGCAGCATGGCAGACCGCAGTGAGATCCTCAGTCGCGTGGTGTTGCCAAGCCTGGTGGAGACGCGCGTGATCGACCTGAAGTCCCAATCGCGCGTGCACTGTACCTGCGTGGCGTTCAGGCACGCGCGTGATGCTGATCGCTCCGCGTTCAACCAGTACGTCGCCAGTGCAACTTTGGACGATGGACAACCGATTGATGATACGCGACCCCGGCCTTGAGTTTCTTTCCCGCGGGCCGCCCGCAGACCTGGCGGCGCGCCTGCGAGCGTCCAGCTCCCGCGCTGAAATGTGCGGGAAGGAGGCGGAGAAGCTAGCGGGCGAGCTACGCCTCGCTCGTTCCTTGCACTCTAAACAAGTTTTATCTTGTGGAACTCTGCGACGACATGGCGCAAGCAGCGCTGCGGGTTTAGCTCGCACTTGAAAACGCGGCAGTCTTCTGTCTCCTCCCGCCACTTTCATCGTCGTCCTATTCCCCGCCTCACCTTCTCCATGCATGCTGCTGCTTCCGCGATGGCCTTTCGCCCCCCCAGTGGCCCAAAGTGCTAAGTAAAGCCGAGAAGGCTAGACGGTCTGATCCCAGGCGCGATCTCCCTTCCTCGGTCTAGGCTCCATTTTCCTCACTTAGTGAACAGACATTCTCATTCTCATTCTCCATTCCATCCCTCTCCTACCCCTCGTTCCCGTACCCGTTCTTCTTCGATCCTGGGGCCTCAAGCCTCGTTCTTTCGATCGTCGTCCTGTGAATCGTGCAGCGCATGCGCATCCCATGTAGCTTGCACAGCAAATCGCCGCGTCTACACTGTCGCTGTTCCTGCTAATGTTGGCATACTCCTCTTGCCATTTGATGCACGTGGGTTGGGTACGTCGCAGGGTAATGAATTGGAATTTC
>CAUYUJ010021122.1:138702-144283 GCA_963575745.1 Prorocentrum cordatum | reverse complement strand
CCACCACCACCACCACCACCACCACCACCATCACAACCACCACCAGCACCACCACCACCACCACCAGCACCACCAGCACCACCACCACCACCACAACCACCACCACCACCACAACCACGCACACACGCACGCACGCACGCACGCACGCGCACCACCACCCACTACGCACGCGCGCGCGCAGCCACAGGTCCGCTACGACACGAGTCCGCGGATAGAGAAACTCAGCCCCTTTTAAGGGATGGGAGGGAGGGGTAGGACGTCAGATATGACGCGAGCGCACCTAGCTTGCCTCCTCCCCCTCCGCCTCCTCCTCCTCCTCCTCCTCCTCCTCCTCCTCCTCCTCCTCCTCCTCCTTCCCCTCCTCCTCCTCCTCCTCCTCCTCCTCCCCCTCCACAATTACACAATATGAAAATACTCTCCCACTTCCCCTGATGGCGTCCGGAAGATATTCGGCACCCCCCCGCGTACTGTTTTTTTTACACACAGGATTCCCCGGAGTTGGGTTTTCGCTTGTGTTTTTTTCTAAAATGCTGCTCTCGCTGAGGCGCCGGCCTCATTTCTGCTCCCGAATCGTTCCGAATCGTGCTCCCGCTGCAGCGTGGGCCTCATTTTTCGGATCGGTGTTTTGCCTCCGTCGTTCAGGATGGCGTTCTCGCCCCAGCGCGGGCCTCTTTCTCGCGCGCCCATCCGCCCGCCACCACCGCGCCGCACCACCACCACCACCACCACCACCACCACCCCACCACCACCACCACCACCACCACCACCACCACCACAACCACCACCACCACCACACCACCACCACCACACCAGCACCAGCACAGCACCAGCACCAGCACCAACACCCCCAACCCCAGCACAGCACCCCCACCACCACACACCACCACCACCACCACCACCACAAACAACCACGCACACACGCACGCACGCACGCACGCGCACCACCCACTACGCACGCGCGCGCGGAGCCACAGGTCCGCTACGACACGCGTCCGCGGATAGAGAAAATCAGCGCCATGGTAAGGGATGGGAGGGAGGGGTAGGACGTCAGATATGACGCGAGCGCACCTAGCTTGTCCTCCTCCCCCTCCTCCTCCTCCTCCGCCTCCTCCCTCCTCCGCCTCCTCCTCCTCCTCGTTTGCATGGCGCCAACATCGCAGAGTGGACTTCGCCTGGAAAAGGACAGGGTGGGCCCGGAGTGTCCCGGAGAATGTCTTTCCGGTCGGGGCTCAGGAGACGGGAATCAATGCAAACGGGGGTCAGCCAGGGCAGCAAATCCTGCAGGATCCTACGAAGACCCCCTCTGGCTGACCCGGGTCAGCGAGCCGGTCGTGGCCGCGAGGCGGCCGCGCATATTGGCCGACCTGGGTTTGCGAAGCCTTGCGTTGCAGCTGTTGTGTCTTGCATTGCAGTTGTTTGGTTTCCTGCTGACCAGGGTCTGGATTGACCCGTGTCAGAAGATCCCCGACGGAGGCCAGCTTCACAGCGGAATGCAGTCGAAGCATGGCCGCAAGAACGATTTGGCCCCGAAGGTGGGCACCTTCGCACAGGCCGCAAGCGAAGGGTATGCCGAGGCGGAGGGTCCCAGCGGGAAGAAGACAAGAGCGCCCCTCCTCGAAGGATGAGACACAGCTGCACAAGCATAGGTGCACGGAGGTCCGACCGCATTTCTGGATCACCGCTGGATCCGAATCCCTGCCGCGCGGAGCGCGCCAGGGGCGCCAGAGGCGCCGGCAGGGAAGTCCAGCGCCGACCCCAGAGGCCAGCGCGGACCAGCGAAGGTGCTCAGGACTCGCGCCAGCTGCGGCTCGGCCTCCACGCTGACTAGTCATGGCCGCTCTCTCTCTCTGCGCACCCTGGCGCACCCGCTTCGCGCCGTGGTGATCACGTCCGGGTCTCGCTGGGCCCCTGAAGGTATACATGTCTGCGTGTGGTCGGCACAGCGAGGGCACACACAGACACACACACACACAGACACAGACACAGACACACACACACACACACACACAGACACACACAGACACAGACACACAGACTCACACACACACACACACACACACACACACACACGCAGACACACAGACACGCACACACACAGACACAGACACATACAGACACACACACAGACAGACACACACACACACACACACACACGCACAGACACACACACACAGACACAGACAGACACACACACTTTGCGTCGGCGGCTAAGCAGAGTGACTGCGCTGGCGGGTGGGGCAAACGTAGGGCATGCGATTCTTGATGAAGCCACGGTGCACGGGAGGAGGAGGGGGAGGCCCGGCGCGGGCGGGAGGGAGACGGACGCCGGGCCCGCTCAGAGCAGGGCCAGGCCGCGGCGGGGGACACACACAGACACACACAAACGCACACATACACACATGCACACACACACACACACACACGCACACACACACACACACTCACACGCGCACGCGCGCACGCGCGCACGCGCGCACGCGCGCAAGCACGCACGCACGCGCACGCGCACGCGCACGCGCACGCGCGCGCACGCTGGAGCGTGCGCGTCCGCCGGGAGGGCGGCCACGTTAGGGGGATCGTCTCGACGGGGACGCATCGATGCCCAATCGTCCATTCATCGCCGATTTGAGCCCGTTTAGGGGAACGAAGAATGACATAAACATACAAACTCGGAGGTCCGCGCGGATTTCGTGGATCCGCGCGGGGGTCACCTGGCGGAGCCTCCAGCGCCGCCTCTGGCGCGCTCCGCGCGCCTGGGAGGGGGGTCCAGCGCAGATCCAAGAATTCCGCGCGGACCTCCCAGTTTTTATGTTTATGGCGTATTTCTTCCTCTTCTGATAGCCCACCCCGCCCCGGGCCATGCGGGTTCGATATCGGGGGCCTATCGCCGATCGGTCGGCGATGCACCGGGAGCGGAAAAGAGGGGGGTGATGACTAGGGGGGGGTGGATATCATGGCGCGGGCCATGAGATTTCCTCAGATTTCATGGCGCCTCTTCTTATTTCATTACGTCCCAGGCCCCCCCGCTGGGCCGCGCACATGCCGCCGGTCATGATTTGCACCCCCCCCTCTTGGACACCCCCCTCTTGGCCGCTCCCGAATGCATCGTCGATTCCAACTCGATGATTGACTCCCTGAGCTGGTCCCCCCGAATGTTACCCCTCAAAGATGGAGGAGAACGAGGAGGAGGACCACCGATGCCCTCGAGGGAGCAGACGGCAGCGGCAGCAGCGGCCCCCCGCTGCGGCCGCGGCCTGAGAGGCCCGGCAGCAGTGAGGCACAGCGACCTCGCAGCCCACGCTTCCTACCTGTCGTTGCGCCTTTCGGGCCCGACGAAAGTTGGCGGCGCGCAGAGGGGGGTAGGGGGAGGAGGGAAGGCTTCTTAGAAGCACCCCTGCTTCTTAGAAGGTGCGGGCCTTCTCTGTAGATGTAAGGCCGGCGCCTTCTAAGAAGCAGCCTCCTTCTAAGAAGCCTTCCCCCCTCCCCCTACCCCCTTCTGCCTGCTCGCCGCCAAAAAAGGTGGGGATTGGGAAAGGGGGGGGGTACGAAACTTGCTGCGTGCAGCTGGTTTCGGCCTCACCGAGGAGCCCATTTCTCGATACATAGCCGCCTCCGGCGCGGGGAGGCGCCGGGAAAATCAGCTACGTGAGCTGATTCTCAAACCCCCCCTTTGCTATCCCCCCCTTTCGCCGGACCCGAGCCTTGCTCGATCGGGCTTCGACGGCGTCAGACGAACCGAAGAGGAGGGGGGCCAGAGTAAGCCAGCGGGCTCGCAGCCCACGTTTCCTATCTTTCGTTGCGCCTCGCTCGATCGGGCCTCGAAGGCGTCAAACGAACCGAGGAGGAGGAGGGCCAGAGTAAGCCCAAGATGCACCGACGATGCTGCAGCAGCAACCCCCGCCCCTTGCAGACAATCAGGTTTCGCCGCGGGGAGCGTCCCCCAGAAGGACGAGCGCCCCCTGCTTTCTTCAAGAGAAGAAAAACGCACGGACACAAACATTTGTCGACTCCCAAGCAACGAGGGGCAGATATGGGAAGGGGGGGAGGACGAAGCTCCAGAAGATGCAGAAACGGATCGGGAACCCTGAGATCTGTGTCCGTTTCTTTGTGTGCCCTTGCCCCCCTTTTGATTTCTGCAGTGCGTGCGAGAGCCCCGTTCTGGAAGAGGAGCGGCCACGCACGCGTTGAGCTGGAAGGACGGCGGCGAGGCAGGACCCTCGAAGCCCAAGGGCACGTCCCGCGACCGCCCCTGGGGAGGGTTCCTCCGAAGGGCTTGGGCGACCCGTCCTCCTCCTCCTCCTCCTCCTCCTCCTCCCTCCTCCTCCTCCTCCTCCTCCTCCTCCTCCTCCTCCCTCCTCCTCCTCCTGTTCCTCCTCTCCTCCTCCTCCTCCTCCTCCTCCTCCCTCCTCCGTCCTCCTTCTCCTCCCCTCCTCCTCCTCCTCCTCCTCCTCCTCCTCCTCCTCCTCCTCCTCTCCTCTTCCTCCTCCTCCTCTTCCTCCCCGTCCTCCTCCTCCTCCTCCCCCTCTCCACCTCCTCCTATCCTCCTCCTCCTCCTCTCCTCCTCCTCCTCCTCCTCCTCCCTCCTCCCCCTCCTCCACCTCCACCTCTTCCTCCTCCTCCTCTCCTCCTCCTCCTCCTCCTCATCCTCCTCCTCCTCCCCCTCCCACTTCTCCTCCTCCACCTCTTCCTCCTCTTCCTCTCCTCCTCCTCCTCCTCCTCCTCCTCCTCTTCCTCCTCCTCTTCTCCTCTCTCCTCCTCCTCCTCCGTCCTCCTTTTCCTCCTCCTCCTCCTCCGCCTCCTCCTCCTCCTCCTGATCATCCTCCTCCCCCTCCTCCACCTCCTCCTCCTCCGCCTCCGCCCCCTCGGGTCGCCTACGGCCCCGGGGGAATCCGTGCACCGCCCCCCTCTGAGGAAGAGCCGCCCGCAGTCCGCACAAAGGTTCTCCAATGTCATAGTTATGCAATGTCAAACCACCCCGGGCTGGGCCGTAAGAACTCAGGAACTCAGAACACGAGAGCCCCGATGTTCGGCGGCAACCGAGGGGGGAAGTGAGAAGGAGAAGGCCGTCTCACAAGGCGGCGGGGCGTCTTAGAAGCCCTCGCGCCTCGCGACATTTCGAGAAGGAGCCGCTCTCCATCAGCGTAGCCGTTCGTGTTTTTGTTCGGGCGAATGCGCGCGGCGCTAAGGCGAGGCATCGTTGGAGAAGGAATCACCATTCATCCGAGTAAATAGTGGAAGGTTTGAGGACGAGCGCTCGATTCTCTAAGGCGCAGGCCACGCTTTGAAAAGGAGCTGCTCTCCGTCCGTGTAAGCGATGCAAGGTTGTTGGACGAGTAGTGTGGGCGGCGCTCAGATGAGTGCCACATCTTGAAGCGCCCCCCCTCACACTATGCAGGCTGTGGACAAGTTGCAAGCGACCGTGCACGGCGCCAAGACGAGAGCCGCATTCCACTCCTCCTCTCTATCCGTGCAATTGACGGAACTGCTTAAGGGAATGCCCGCGGCGCTAAGGCGAGGGCTGCAGGGTGGAAACGACCGCCCCCTGCACCCGTGTGAGTGTTGGACATTGCAAGCTGCGGGG